>JASAMZ010013278.1:0-65041 GCA_030248115.1 Linhomoeus sp. GSCO2_2 | reverse complement strand
TGCCTGTAATTCAGCTGCTTGGCTCAATTTTGTAGTTGAGCTCAACTTTTTATTTTAGGGCACAAGTCTCCTGGACTTCGTTAGACCTGGAGGAAATGACCCAGTCGTGCCTGGAATTCAGCTGCTTGGCTCAATTTTGCTGTTGAGCTCAATTTTGTAGTTGAGCTCAACTTTCTTACACAAGTCTCCTGGACTTCGTTAGACCTGGAGGAAATGACCCAGTCGTGCCTGCAATTCAGCTGCTTGGCTCACTTTTGTAGTTGAGCTCAACTGTTGAGTTGAGCTCACCTTTCTTACACGAGTCTCCTGGACTTCGTTAGACCTGTAGGAAATGACCCATTCATGCCTGCAATTCAGCTGCTTGGCTCAATTTTGAAGTTGAGCTCAACTGTTGAGTTGAGCTCACCTTTCTTACACTAGTATACTGGACTTCGATAGACCAGTATGTTATGACCCAGTCCTGCCTGCAATTCAGCTGCTTGGCTCAATTTTGAAGTTGAGCTCGAGCTTCTTACACGAGTCTCCTAAGACTTCGTTGGACATGGAGGAAATGACCCGGTCGTGCCTGCAATTCAGCTGCTTGGCTCAATTTTGTAGTTGAGCTCAACTCTTGAGTTGAGCTCAACTTTCTTACATAAGTCCGCTGGACTTCGTTAGATCTGGAGGGAATGACCCAGTCATGCCTGCAATTAGGCTGCTAGGCTCAACTTTGAAATTGAGCTCAATTTTGTAGTTGAGCTCAACTTTCTTACAGGAGTCTCCTGGACTTCGTTAGACCTGGAGGAAATGACCCAGTCGTGTATGGAAGTCAGCTGCTTGGCTCAATTTTGTAGTTGAGCTCAACTGTTGAGTTGAGCTCAACTTTCTTACATAAGTCTCCTGGACTTCGTTAGATCTGGAGGAAATGACCCAGTCATGCCTGCAATTTGGCTGCTTGGCTCAATTTTGAAGTTGAGCTCAACTTTCTTACATGAGTCTCCTGGACTTCGTTAGACCTGGAGAAAATGACCCAGTCGTGTATGGAAGTCAGCTGCTTGGCTCAATTTTGTAGTTGAGCTCAACTGTTGTCAGAGTCTTCTGGAGTTCAACCTGCGTGCTGCATCGCTGCGCGCGGGCCTTCTTACATGAGTACCCTAGACTTCGTTGGACATGGAGGAAATGACCCAGTCATGCCTGCAATTTGGCTGCTTGGCTCAATTTTGTCGTTGAGTTCAACTGCCTGACACGAGTCTTCTGGACTTCGTTAGACCTGGAGGAAATGACCCATTCGTGCCTGCAATTCAGCTGCTTGGCTCAATTTTGAAGTTGAGCTCAATTTTGTCATTGAGCTCAACTTTCTTACATGAGTACCCTAGACTTCGTTGGACATGGAGGAAATGACCCGGTCGTGCCTGCAATTCAGCTGCTTGGCTCAATTTTGTGGTTGAGCTCAACTTCCTTACATAAGTCTCCTGGACTTCGTTAGACCTGGAGGAAATGACCCATTCGTGCCTGCAATTCAGCTGCTTGGCTCAATTTTGAAGTTGAGCTCAATTTTGTCGTTGAGCTCAACTTTCTTACATCAGTACCCTAGACTTCGTTGGACATGGAGGAAATGACCCGGTCGTGCCTGCAATTCAGCTGCTTGGCTCAATTTTGTAGTTGAGTTCAACTTTCTCACATGAGTTTCCTGGGCTTCCTTAGACTTGGAAGAAATGACCCAGTCATGCATGCAAGTCAACTGCATGGCTCACTTTTGTAGTTGATGCCAACCATAACTAGTGGTGGGGAGGGGGGTCCCCACTGGCAAGAAAGCCCCCCCTACCACCCTCTTCACCAAACCCCTCCCAAAAATGCAAACATTTGTGCCTGCAGCACTTGAATATGGTAAATATTTTCCTGTGGCTCTATAATTAGGTTGTTCAAAACCAAAATTAAGAGATTCTTGGCGTAACGCGGCAGGGATACTGTAGCCCAGAAAATTTTTCAAAAAAAAAATGTTGCAGACCAAATTTAAGCGTCGAATCGTTTGCAACTACTTTTGGAACTATTCGGGAACGCATTCGAGCGCTACAAACACCAAAACGCAAAAATTGCATTTTTCAACTCCGGAGTTGAAAAAGTCGCAGTGTAAGAAAGTTTTTTTGTGTTTTAGCCGATTTTCTCCATTCACAGTTCATTCGATAGAGGACATCTGGCAAGGAGCAACAAGAGTGGTCTTGCCACTCTAGCTGCTACCTAGCTCGCACAGCAGCCCATCAAAGCTGCGCCGGGGCTGAAATTCGCGAATTTTTCAAATTTGGCGCCAAAATGGGTCCCGCAGCAGTCCATTTTTTTGCACCCTCGGCCCTATCGAGTACTACAACATTTCAAAAGATAGTGTATACCATTATATGCAACTTTCTCAAGTTCTACCTTGGGTAACCCATTTTTCAGTACTTTGAAAAAATAAATTTTTGAATTTCGCATCAGCGGGGCCCCAGAGCGTGACCCGATATGTCGTCCAGGTTGCCCCACCACTAGGCCTATCCAACGCAAAAAACCGTTTGGCAATCAGATGCTTCGCGCGAATGCCATCTGCTCCAATTTTCTGTTTTTGCACACAATCGCTATACAGTCCACACTTTTTGTGGAATATAATTAAGAGATCCTTGATTCTTTTTACTCTATTTTTCTGTCTGTCTATCTTTTTATAAACAGACAGCTTGCAGTCCCCCCCTCCCCTCCCTGAGAGGTGTGCATTACAGGTACCAGATTTTTCCGTTTATAAGCCCATCCACTTATAAGCCCATGGGCTTATACATTGTTTTGACTGCCACACATAAGCCCATACAGCAGGTTGATTTAACTACTTGGTAACGAATGCACCTTAAATAATCCAATGCAACTGCTTATTTCATGCTAATTTGTTACTGCCATAGGACAGACAAGGATCCACCCTGAAAGTTGACTGCCACGTATTAGCCCTGGGCTTATATGTGTCGCCAGTTTTACTCTGGTGAAGGTGTCAAAACCACGTATAAGCCCATGGGCTTATAAGCGGAAAATCCAGTATGACACCAACTGTTCAGTTTAGGTCAACTTTCTTGCATGACCCTCCTAGACATGCCCACAAGTCTGATCACCATCAACATAGAATTGCAATCAGCCAAGGATCAGATCATCATCAACCCAGAATTGCAATCAAGCAAGAAACCTGTCATCATTACCCAAGAATTGCGATCACCCAAGAGACCATCATCAGCTAAGGAGGTTGCATCGGCCAAGAAGGTTTGAACCAGCCAAGAAGGTTGCACCAACCAAAAAGGTTTGAACCAGCCAAGAAGGTTGCATTGGCCAAGAAGGTTGCATCGGCCAAGAAGGTTGCATCAGTCAAGAAGGTTGCATCGGCCAAGAAGGTTGCATCAGCCAAGAAGGTTGCATCAGCCAAGAAGGTTGCATCAGCCAAGAAGGTTGCATCAGCCAAGAAGGTTGCATCAGCCAAGAAGGCTGCATCAGCCAAGAAGGTTGCATCAGCCAAGAAGGCTGCATCAGCCAAGAAGGTTGCATCAGCCAAGAAGGTTGCATCAGCAAAGAAGGTTGCATCAGCCAAGAAGGTGGCATCAGCCAAGAAGGTTGCATCAGCCAAGACTGCCGATCAACCAAGAATTTACCAAAAGTTGGAGTTGAGCTAACGTGGCATTTTTCTTGAGAAATATCAGCCAAGAACGGCAGCCAAGAATTTTCCTTTCTTGGCTGCCAAGAAAGTCAGTTTTCTGACACCTGGGTCATAATGGGCTAAAGTCAATTCTCACCGTCTTCTCTCCAGTCCACGCCGCGCTCGTTGCCCTGGACGGGGTTGCCGTTGGGACCCGTGATGTTGACTGCCAACGGCCCCTGAAACTGTGGATATAGTCACAAAACGATCTACACATACGAGCTTTTCCACCAAACGCAAGCGTACCGACTGCCCATTGGCGACGTCAAAGACGACCCTCTCCCCGTCGGCCAAGCCGTATCGCTGCGGGTTACGCGCCGTAATCTGGCTCTGAAGGGTGGTAGGAAGCATTTCGAAGCAGGCATCCACATCACTCCACTAGAAACTAAGCCAGTTACGTTTTTCGCGACGATGTCGCCGCCGTTGTCGTCCCGCTCGATGATTCCCAGACCAGTCCGATTGTTAAACCACTTGACGGTGCCCGTGACTCGGGACGCTGTAGAAATAACGCCATGCAATGATCCCGACAAAAACTGAAAACGATGGGCCAATTCTCGCCCCACCAATCATGTCGGCTCTATCCTCGAAGGGCAGCAGCGACGGGGCGCCGTAGATTCGATAACACCTATAACGAGCAGAACAAGAAGCGGATAGCACGACTCAGCAGGCTAACAGTTCCATCACGCACTACTATTTGAAATTTCATCACATGTATGACAGTCAATTCAACGTTACGGTGCTCGCGAGTTGTTGATTGTTATCGGTTCTTCCGCAAATTTGAATTTTTAAATTCAAAATTGAATGACCTACATCAAAGCGCCATAAATTCACTTCGTTTGTTTGGATTGGAGCCTTTTTGGGGGATTTGCCTTTGCCGAAGCGGTCGGACGCGTCGGCCTGCGCTTCCGAAACGTGTTGCGCCGAGTTATGTTTAGAGTGGGCAAGCTGCCAACGGGACTATCGCTGACACTGTCAGATGATGGGAATGGGGCGACCGTCGAGGTGAGGCCGGCGCCGACCGGTCTTCTGACCGCTTCTCAAGCGAAGTCATACAAATCTAAATTGGAGTAGAGACTCGGCTAACACACCGAAGTGTGCAATCGTCTGTGGGGTGGTCTGCCACTCCAACTTGAGACATATGTATAAGGTATTTGTTATGCGCTTCGTCACGCACAGCAAATTGCACCTGAACGGCAATCTCTGCAACAGCCTACGACGTGAGCTGCTCAAAGGTCGACGTCAACGCCTTCCTCCAGAACGTGCACATTCTTCCGCCCGCAGAGTGCGACGCCTACCATGGCAAATTTAGAAACCCCGCTGTGAGAAGTGAATATAAACACTTTTACCACGAGATGCCGACCGACTAAAATGGCCCGCCAACTCCATTATCCGTTGTCGGGCCATCTTAACTTTTAATTTCTAATTTAATTTGCTAGCGCGGTGTCCTTTCTTACCGGCTATTCGACGTGTGTACACTGTCGAGTGAACGATGAAACTGAATGTGGAGACTGAAATGTAGCATGAAGTATTAGAAGAAGCGAACCAAGAATTGCACATGACAAATAGACACGCATAAAGACACTGACAGGCCGGGAGATGGAGAAGTTGTACAGCAGCCGTTTCATGACGACAGAGACTCAGTGTTCTTTCAGTAGCATAGGTAATTATCGTATCCCGGACCAGCTTGTCAAGTTACGGTACCCCGAGCCAAAACACTACAGCAGCCGTGGTAGAGCGAAATTGGCTTCTGTCGACGATAGTGCCTCGTCTGGGTGCGTTGGCATCATCTGCATATCATACACGCGCGCTAGAGACCATCATCGGCACAATTCCTGTTCAATAGTACTGGAGCTTGCGGTCGTTGTTGCGTCCCGAGTGGCCGACGCTCTTGATCTTCTGCTTCCGGCTTCTCGTCTTGCTCTTGGTCTGCGCCGACAGGAAGGCGCGCTTCAGCTGCTTGCCCTTGCCCGAGACCTTCTGCAACGTGGCCGCGCGAGCTTTCGACGACGCTTCCAGGGCCGTCTTCTGCTGCTGCAGCGCCTGCGCCCCAACCAGCATCAGCTCGACCGACGGCTGAGGCGGCGCCTTCGTCGCAGAAGCCGTCTTCTTGGGTTTGATTGGTCGTAGACGTTTCGACCGGCGCGGGCCGACGCCAGCGGCGTCATTGGACATCGGCTGGGAGAGCGTGCCATTTGGCTGATCCGCTGGCGAACCGTTTGTTTGTTCTGAAGTGAGATCTACTTGAGTTTGGGGAATGCGTTGTCACGTACCGTGGTTTCTTCTGCAGGTATACTGTACATCTATGTTCCGACAAGATACTATAGACAAACCGTGGACGAGAATCCAGTCGTCGTGGTCCGAGTGGCGCTGCTCATCCGTCTCCATCTTCTCTGCATTTTCGACTCCATTCTCGTGATGAGCACTGCTGTCGCCGTTCTGTTGCGCCTCCTGCTGCTTCTTGGCGCCGAACAGGAAGTCGAACACGCCGCCGAACACCATGACGAGTCTTCGGCCGCTTCGTCGAGAATCTTTTGCTAAATTACGGCTTTTCTAGTGGCCGTCGCCGACCCGTTATCTGACGTCTACAGACAGACCTACGTGCTATGTATGTTTGGTGGTGGGTAGCGCAGGGAGGCACACACACACACATACAACGGCGCCACTCGACAACAAATGCAGAAGAGGCCGGCGACGGCGACGACACAGCAGACGCGCGCGCGCCCGATGCCCCTCTCAAAGGCTACCACAACTGCTATTACTACCGCGGACATTCATAGAGAGGGGTAGTCGCCGCTGCACAAGTGAGAGAGGGTGGGTTGCGTACGCCGGAACCGAATCCCCCCCCCCCCCCCCACCCCAACCTATCGTGTGACCCTGGGAGCTACAGAGCCCCTCAAGGACCAACGCCGATTTTCCGCGACGGCCAAGGAAATCGCTGCCGCCTAATGGAGAGCAACGGTAGGGATGTCATTGGCTCGCACGCACGCCATCCATTCTCGGCGCCGGCGCGGATCTCAATTGGCACCGCCGTCGGCGTAGTGACCGACCGCTGACCACAAGAAAATCGATGGACAGCCGAACGGCGACGACGACGAGCACAGCGAGTAAGATACAGCTCTACGTACATATCGACAACAGCGTACATACTGATCGCGCAGCGCAAAAGCAGGCAACGAACAATCGCGAAGGAGTTGAACATTCGGCTCTCAGATCGCTGGATCGGCGAATCACAAGTCTAACACAGCGGCGGGGTCTATCACGACTTCTTCAGCGTCTTCTTGATGAGCGCCATTCTCTGCCGATGCGCCTCTGAAGGCAGATGGCGCTTCCGGGCAGCGGTTACAGACGTCGACTCGGAGACGGAGGACAGGCCGGGAATCCAGATGCTGTGCTGGTTCTCTGAAGTCGAGTTGAAGAGTGCCGTTGCGCTGCGCGAGCGTCGCTTATTGTGTCCCGTCGTCTCCTCACCCAAGACGAACTGGACGTCCTTCAAGGCGAGCTCGTCGGCGCCACTGTGCTTGGCCAGCTTGCAGGCGTCCCCAACGACGCTGTCCACAAAGTCGTCGACGATCCGGAGCAGCGCCTCCTTCACGTCGACGTCCAGCTGCTCGTGCGGATCCACCTCCTTGACCAGGTCGTCCAGACGCCTGCGGTCCAGCAGCAGCTGAAGAAGGAAGCCGACGCGCGTCGACAGAAGCGGTAGCAGCGACTAAGGGTTGCGTCTTGTGCATGAACCTTCTCGACTTCGCCGGCGGCCGGCAGGTTCGCGGAGGAAGAGGAGGAGGCGCCGCCGTAACCGATGGCCTTCTTGATCTGCGCGCTGACGCTGCTGCTGTTCGTCTGCTGGGGCGGGTGCTGGCTCGAGCTCGACGCTGGCGGCGCGCCGAAGTTGGGAGTGGGTACCGGCTGGGAAACCGACTGCTGCGGCACGGGGAACGGAGAGGCCATCGACGAGTTCGCCTGATGCGGCTGCTGCTGGTACACAGCCGGCGGAGCCACTGAAAGCGAACCTGCTATTAGGTACAGTACGACGCGAACGCGACCCAACCAGTGCCGGCCATTGCGTAGTCCTGTCTCGGCGGCGGCTGCGGCACGTAGACCGTCGTGACAGCTGGAGCCTGCTGCGGATAAGGGACTTGCTGATGCATTGGCGTGGCCGACGTCGTCGCTGGGACTTGATAGAATGCTTGCTGTTGCTGATGCTGCCGCGGCGAGGGAGCGCCTGCAAAACGGGCCGCTGCCATGTAGTCGGCGGACGGCGCCGGCTGCTGCTGCGGCGCCTGCGGTGCTACGCCCATCCCGTAGGGCACCGCGGGCGGCGCCGGACCCCTGTAGGGGAAGGGCGCCGGCTGGGGTTGTGGTTGCTGGTAAGGAGGCCTCTGCTGTTGCGCCATTTGCGCCTGCTGATAGCGCGCAAACCTGCAAAAGAACACAGAGGCGGAAATCAGACACAGTGGCGTCGAGCGTCCATTCAACTCTGCAAGCTAGGCTCTCTGCCAAGCAAGCTTGGTACTTAGGGAGATACAGCCACACGGTTCGTGGTATGGTGGTGCTAGACTAAAGGCATACATTGCGAACGCTGGAAGACCGGACATCCATCCAACTGTTAGATGCGAAGTGCAAATTGAACCGAATAGAGACAGAGACAGTAACAGACGCAGAACAAGGGACAGATAAGCAAAAGAGACGCACAACCAATTCAAAAGACAAGAACCAAAAACATCTCGTTCTCACCGCTGGTCCCCAAACATAGGTGGAGCGCTCTAAACCAAGGGTTGACAAACTGAAATGGCTAACAAAGAACCAAAACGAGACCAACTCTCCGGATTTCCCACTCTGTTAGCACACACGGGTACTGTAATCCAATTACTTTCGAAACGACGACTTAGTATACTGTATCTTCTTCACAGTTAAAGCTTCTAAGAACACCACAGAAGCATTTTATAGGTTCTTGCAAACCTTCAGAATTCCACACTCGCCAGTACACTTCGCAGAACAGTTCTTTACTTCCAGTACGGTAACACGATTCAAGTATCAACGAGTGAGATCGCAAGACGGAAAATACACGAGATCGCACGAGCGAAACGTGCGAGTATTTGGTCGTAAGAAGTAGCCACCTGCCAGTGTATCGCGACAACAAAGTAGGTACCTAGATGCCAAATTGCAATAACGCGTAATATCGAGTGCAGTGGTATGAGGGAGATTCACAGCCTGACCAAACGAGAGGCGTATCAAGGGCTCACATTGCGTCTACTCGATTCAGAGGATTCCAAAGTCACTTTCACCGCCGTATCAAACAAAACAGCGGGCGCAGAACCAGCCGCTCGAACTGAAGCGCTTCACACGAGCTTCTTGAAGAGAAGCACTTGGACGAAGGTGAGCAGCTCCAGCAGAGCCGGAGGCACTGAACAGAAGGCCAGGATCCACCAGTAGCGCTGGCAGTCCCACTCGTCCCACACAAATAACGCCAGCGCCACGCAGCCCACGCTGTGGCAGAAGGTCGCTGCAAAAGATGTATAGTAGTACGAAGAGAAGCTATCGTGAATCTCTTCCTGAAACCACTCGCCCCACGTACAGAGCAGCAGCGCAGTGGAGTGGAATGTGGAGACGCCGCCGAAGAAGCCGAAGAGTTCAAGGGCGAAGCAGAACCAGGAGACGACGATGGCAGCTACGAACCTGTCACAGAGTGGAGCAGTGGAACAAACTTCGTCGGGAAAACTCCAACGTCAGGCACTCACTCGACATTTCTGTCGTCTCTCAGCTCTTGCCAGACGCTCTCCTCGGTTCTGGAGCGCAAAGGCAGACAGGCAAGCAGATTGGCCTCCTGAAGGACAAGCACGCGAGGTCTCAAACAAATATTCAACTCTTCGAGACTGGTAGCGCACCTACCCTTGACCAGAATATTGAGACAGTGACGATTAGGTGAGCCATCAACGTGGAAAACCGCGCCGGCACCAATCCATGAACCGTCATGATCGCTGGCAGAACGCTGAGCTCCCTGTCGTTCCACGACAGTATCGAACAATTCAGAATCAAACAGCAACAGCTCAGGAAGAAGAAGTCTTGTCAAGAAGGCCTATCGGCTAGTGAATCGGATTACGGTGGCACTGCAGTTTATGTGCACATTCGCATGCATGTGTAAACAAAACCCTGTCATTCCGTTTGGGACCACGCCGGCTCAACTGTTCTGGGTAGCGATACGAATCGCCACCACTGGAGCACCTGACATCAATGGCCGCTTCCGCAATTGACTCAATTAGCAGCAACTACGCTAGAGAATAGTTGATTTCGTGCACGATCATTTCTGAGGTTGAATTGAACAACAACACGGAAGCATGTCGTTTGACTGATGTCCCCTTGTAGCAGAAATCTCTGACGTTAGCAAGCCAAAGCTAAGTACATAGGACGCACAATCCAAAGAAAAGTCGGTCGTTTGATTTATTGGAAGCAAAGCGTCTGACTTGTCAGCTGGTCGAAACTGTGGCGTTGTTCTACCACTTAGAGCGGCTCTAGAATTGCAGACGGGGCAAACGCAGAGGTGTGTCATTACACAGCGCGCTACGCACCCAAGTCGCAACTCGGTTGAAAACCAGAGGTGAGAATTGCCGGCGCTGGCTCGGGAGCGCGCAGAAAAAGCGGTAAAACAAACTCTGCCTTGTGATAACTCGAGATTACACTGTCTCTGGCCGCGCGATGGACCTCTACAAACGACTGGAAGACTTCTGCGATTGGTGCGACGCGGCGCTGCGCCGGCTCGGCCGCCTAGACAAGATCGGAGAGGCGAACGTGCGGTTTTCGAGTTTCTCGATGCGGGCTGTCACATTCCTCCCATCGTAAAACTTGCCTCTTCTCAAATAGATCTCGAGTGCGAAAACCGAACTGGCGTCGCTCCGAAGTGAGGCTGCCGAACGAGCGACGGCGGCGCGCGCTCTCAAAACGCAGGTCGATCAAATACGTGAGAACTTCTTTCAAATTGACAAGGACAAGGTTAGGGACAACTTCAAGCGGCTTTACGACCAATTTGGGGAACTTCAGCAGATGGCGGAGAAAAGGTCGTCGTCGTCGTCGTCGTCGTCGTCGTCGTCGTCGTCGTCGTCGTCGTCGTCGTCGTCGTCGTTGTTGTTGTTGTTGTTGTTGTTGTTGTTGTTGTTGTTGTTGTTGTTGTTGTTGTTGTTGTTGTTGTTGTTGTTGTTGTTGTTGTTGTTGTTGTTGTTGTTGTTGTTGTTGTTGTTGTTGTTGTTGTTGTTGTTGTTGTTGTTGTTGTTGTTGTTGTTGTTGTTGTTGTTGTTGTTGTTGTTGTTGTTGTTGTTGTTGTTGTTGTTGTTGTTGTTGTTGTTGTTGTTGTTGTTGTTGTTGTTGTTGTTGTTGTTGTTGTTGTTGTTGTTGTTGTTGTTGTTGTTGTTGTTGTTGTTGTTGTTGTTGTTGTTGTTGTTGTTGTTGTTGTTGTTGTTGTTGTTGTTGTTGTTGTTGTTGTTGTTGTTGTTGTTGTTGTTGTTGTTGTTGTTGTTGTTGTTGTTGTTGTTGTTGTTGTTGTTGTTGTTGTTGTTGTTGTTGTTGTTGTTGTTGTTGTTGTTGTTGTTGTTGTTGTTGTTGTTGTTGTTGTTGTTGTTGTTGTTGTTGTTGTTGTTGTTGTTGTTGTTGTTGTTGTTGTTGTTGTTGTTGTTGTTGTTGTTGTTGTTGTTGTTGTTGTTGTTGTTGTTGTTGTTGTTGTTGTTGTTGTTGTTGTTGTTGTTGTTGTTGTTGTTGTTGTTGTTGTTGTTGTTGTTGTTGTTGTTGTTGTTGTTGTTGTTGTTGTTGTTGTTGTTGTTGTTGTTGTTGTTGTTGTTGTTGTTGTTGTTGTTGTTGTTGTTGTTGTTGTTGTTGTTGTTGTTGTTGTTGTTGTTGTTGTTGTCGTCGTCGTCGTCGTCGTCGTCGTCGTCGTGTCGTCGTCGTCGTCGTCGTCGTCGTCGTCGTCGTCGTCGTCGTCGTCGTCGTCGTCGTCGTCGTCGTCGTCGTCGTCGTCGTCGTCGTCGTCGTCGTCGTCGTCGTCGTCGTCGTCGTCGTCGGGGGGGGTGGTCGTCGTCGTCGTCGTCGTTCGGGGGCTCGTCGTCGTCGTTGTCTCGTGGTTGGGGAAAAGGAGGGGGGGGGGCGGGGGGGGGGGGGGGGGGGTGGGGGTGGGCGGGGGGGGGGGGGGGGGGGGTCGTGGAGACGGCCTTCGACGCGCTCAAGGAGATCAACGACGGAAAGTCGAGAAGCCGGGAAACGGCAGAAGCCAAACTGCAGACGTTGAAGGTTCGCGACCGTGGAGGAGCGCATGCATACAGCATCGGCGCAGACCCCCTGTCTCTTCAGACAGACGTGTCGAGCTGTTTGCGGTCCGCCCAGACGAATCTTCTAACCGTTCGCCACTTGAAGAGCGGTCCCGTTGCCGAATTCCAAAACCGCTGCTCGGCCGTGAGAACGCAGATGCTCTTGGTATGGCATCCAGAGCCCGCAGTATTTGAATTTGATAAGATACCGCATTGTTATTGCAGCTAGAAGAAGAGGTGGAATTGAGCGAGAGGGGCATTCGTTCCATATGCAAGACTTTGGGGACGCTTGACCACGACATCGACAAAAGCAGCGCTATCGTGAACGAGACAGAAGACAAGGTCGCCGACTTTGAAAGCGTCACAGAATTCAACTTGTGCAGAGATCTGCCGACGATCTTGGTAAGAATGCGATTAGTTGACCACAAGCTTTATGCTCAACTTGGAAGTTGACGCAGGTATTGGTTCAAGACCTGTCGTCCTCCCACTCCTTCTATGGGAAAGTGGCCAAAAGGCTCAACGAATCGCTCCCGTACAAAACGCTTCCCAAAGCGGAGCGTTCGCGCCTGTCCAACTGGGCAAAGACGACTGACTCACAACTTCGCGGCTGTCGCGACCGTCTCGAGACGGCGTCGGCGGCAAAGATCAAAGGGGCGCTAGAAGACTTCGCAGCGCAACTTGCAGAAGTCGAGAAAAAACTTGACACGAGCCAAGCGGTGGACAACAGCGTTTATACAAGATTCGAGGGCGAGACGACTTCAACGATTTCTCGGAATCTGGAAGCGCTTAAGGGGTTCCTGTCGTCGGAGGAACGCCGTCTCCTCGAGAAGCGTACTAGAAAGGCCCTTTCCGAGTCTATTATGGATCTCGAGAAGCGACTGGAGCGGGCGAGAATTCGCCTCGATGAGCGCCGCAAGCGAACCGCCGAGTCGGCCGCGAAGCTCGAGGAGATCGCCAACGCAGCGGCCAACTTCGACCACTGGCTGGGCGGTCTGGAACGCCAGCTGCAGGAGACGCTCGCCGAATCCTTCTCCGGCTTCGACGGCCTGCTGTTGAAGTCGAGCCGCCTGAGCAATCTCAAGTCCTCTCTGAAGGGCAAGGGCGATTTCTTCGCCCGCTTCGCGGACGACTGCGACGCCAACCCAAAGGCAAAGGCCACCGTCGACGCCGTCATGAACAAGTACTGGAGCCTGTTGAGTCGAGTCGAGCAGTCGCAGAAGGCGCTGACGTCGGCGGCGGAGGCGGAGGTCCGACTGAAGAAAATAGACGCGGAGCTAGACATGGTCCAGATGAAGATCGACAACGTCTCCAAGGATGACCTGACGGCGCCCGAAGAGAAGATCGAGTCGCTGAAGGTGGGAGATTTTAAAGCGATCATTAGTAGGTAAAACTTGTACCTACATATATTTAGCACAATTGGCCGTGAAATTCGTGTAGAAAACCGACACCGTCATCGAGGACGCCAAAGTCGAGCTGGCCGACCTCATAGAGGACGTTACAGATCATGGCGTTATTGCGGAGAAAATCGAACAGCTGCACAGGAAGAAAGAGGTGCATTGTATACGGAGTTTTGTGCTGCACCACGCGGCGTCCACTATTGAGCAGAGCTTCAGACACTAATCGTGGAGCTAACGGAGAAAGCAGAGCGAAGACAAGACTTGGACGCTAAAGTGGAAGCTAAGCGAGCCGAGATCCACGACCTGAAGGTCAAGCTGCACGATTTTGACGACCTCACTGACTGCGACGACCAGAATGTACTCATGGAGATGCTAAAGGAATGCGAGGCGAGTATTGAAACAAAAGCTGAGTAATGAAACAAGTCAATCCAAAATTGAATTGACACAATTAATCAAATTAAATTAAATTAGATTAAACTAAATAAAATTAAATTAGAGTAAAGTAAAGTAAAGTAAAGTAAAGTAAAGTAAAGTAAAGTAAAGTAAAGTAAAGTAAAGTAAAGTAAAGTAAAGTAAAGTAAAGTAAAGTAAAGTAAAGTAAAGTAAAGTAAAGTAAAGTAAAGTAAAGTAAAGTAAAGTAAAGTAAAGTAAAGTAAATGAAATTAAAGTAAACTAAACTAATTAATATTAAATCAAATTAAATTTGAACTGAGTTAAATTAAAGTAACTTTAATTAAATTAAATTAAGTTAAATTACATAAATTAAATTTATTTGAGTCAAATTACACCAGGTTAAATTAAATTAAATTCAATTGCATTGTATCTAAATTAAACTAAATTGATAGCATTAAATTAAATCAAACTAAATAGAATTTTATGAATGAATTAAACAAAATTTAATCGCATTAAAATACAAATTAAATCGAATTAAATTAAATTAAATTAAGTAGCATTTAATTAAATGAAATTAAAATGCATTAAAAATTAAATTAAATAAATATGGCAATGCCAAATTAAATCAAATTATTCTAAATTTAATTAAGTTAAACTAAGTCAGATTAAATACATAAAATAACATTAAGTTAAATCAAATCAAATTAAATTAAATTTGACTTCTTAAGTTAAAATGTATTAAATTAAACTAGATTAATTAAATTAAAATAAATTAAATTAAAATAAATTAGATTGAATTAAATTAAATTAAATGAAATTAAATTAAATTGAATTAAATTAAATTAAATTAAATTAAATTAAATTATTAAATTAAGTTAAATTAAATTTAATTAAATTAACTCAAATTTTATTAGGTTAAATTATATTTGATTTAAGTTAAAATATATTATATTAAATTAATTAAATTAAATTAAATTAAATTAAATTAAATTAAATTAAATTAAACTAAATTAGATTGAATTAAATCAAATTCAATTGATTTAAATTAAATTAAATTAAATTAAGTTCATTAAATTAAATTAAATCAAATTAAATTGATTTAAATTAAATTAAATTAAATTAAGTTCATTAAATTAAATTAAATCAAATTAAATTAGACTTAAGTTAAAACATACTAAATTAAATTAAATTAATTGAATTAAATTTAATTATGTTCCAGACTGTCACGGAAAAACTTCTTTCACTCAAAGGGGACGTCACTGTTCTGGTTGAGGAAGCTACTGAAACGCTTCCTTCTGCTCGATCGGAGAGCGCAGCGGTGGAACTTCTGGAGAAATCACTGCAGGACACTCTCGTGCTCTCTTCCTCCGTCGAACAGTCGCTCAAAAGCACCGCCGAGTTTGTCCGCGTGGAGGCCGAGTTGGAGCAAGCTATTGAAAGGTTTGAATCAACCAGAGACTCGAGCACACTCGTGAATGGATTTGTCGCGGGACCAAGATGCGGTTCATATGTAGTATTACGATACTCTAGGAAGCGATTTGTTTCGGGACCTAAACAAAACAGTGCCTGCACGACACTTGTGTAATGGTGATGGCTATTGACTCGTTTTGCAAACGAGACAAATGCATGTGTCTGGCACATCACAGGTCGAGTGAATTTAACGGCCCAGTCAGCAAATGCTCTGCGCAAATGGCTGACACCACCGCCATCAATGGCTGAATGTCCTCTTATCTACAGGCTGATGCCGCAGACGGAGCAGCTTCCACCAGAGGTGTCCATCGAAGAAGCAAGCACGGCGGTCGACAAGGCGCACGTCTACGAATCGGCCATCTCCCGTCTGGAGGAGATCGACGACGAGATCGCGGCAACCCTGCGGCCGAGGCTGGCCTCGGTGCAGAACGACTCGACGCTGGCACACGTGCCGACAAAGTTGAATGCCGGCAGACGCGTCGAGAAGCTGGGCAGCAACCTGAAACTGCTGGAGGCCAAAGCGAGACATCTCGCTGGCAAACTGGCGTCGGAGAAGGAGGCGTCGTCTAAGTTCGCCGAAGTCCACGAAGAAATGACGAAGGAACTGGCGAGCTTTAAAGAGCGCGTCGCCGAAATCGCACTTTTGAAGGATGATCCCGACGACGTCTCGACGCCAGAAGCAGCCGAGGAGAAGTGCCGACAATTGACGGTAAAGTTGCCGATTTGATGTCGCTGGTAAAGTGGCCCTATCATCACTAATTATATGTGGCTATCGTGCCAGTCAAGTTATATCCATGAAGCAGGAAATTGTAAGTAGTCAGAATTGGAGTACGCACCTACATCTGCTTTAATTTAATTGTAAGTACCATAGTTTATATCTCACGGTAATTAGAGAGAGAATACTGAATAGGCGAAGAACACCACATTTCTAGTCAAGAAACAGAGTGAAAATACACTAACGAGGTACATATCACGGAATACATTAAGAATAAAGTGGGATTTCGGAAGCGCAAGCGAACGGTGAATTTAGTTAGGCTCAATCTAGTTTAGTTTGATTGTACTTAATTCAATCTATTTACGTGATCTAAGTTAATCTAATTCAATTAAGTTTATTTTAATCGAGCCGACTCAATGATACATACATCAGTATATCAGTATATTTTGCTTAGTACCGTTTAGTTTATCTTGATTTCAACGTAATCTAATTTTAATTTAATTTGACAAAATTAAATTAAATTAACAAATTGATTAAATTAAATTAAATTAAATTAAACAAAACTAAATTAATTTAATTTAGCAAAATTAAAGAACTATATTTCATTCAATTTCTTCCATTTAACTTAATTGAGTTTTGCTCTGTTGGCTTGCTCAATTCACGGTTATCGAGTTTATTCGGATGAAGTACAACTCTTTCCAGAAAAGCGCGGCAGATTTCAAGGCAGCAGTTGATTCAAAGAAGGTTCAGCTGATTGAGGCGGCCAGCTTAATGGGTAACAACAAATGGGCCGACGACAAAGTAGAGCAACTTCTCAAGAAGGAGAAGGAGGTTGAGCACCATGTTCAGGTCGCGCACTGTTTCAAGTTTATACTATTGGGCAATGTGTGATAGTAGCTGATCTAAATAGCTGACAATTTAGAGTTCCCTGGTCGCTCTCCGCACAAGTGCCAACGAGCGCGCGACAGCTTCGCAACTGTCTGCCGATTTCGACGTTCTCTCCACCGAACTCGAAAACGTCGTCGAGTCTACAAGTCAACTAGTCGCCACCTCTCAACCCTTGCCGGTGCTTCGCTCGGCCGTCAGAACTCTGGAAGTGCAGTCGGACTCCAAATTGCGCGATATGGACGCCATTCTGGAGGTGGCCACCGGCGGAAGCGCGAGCGGTACCACCGCGTTCCAATCGAGGTCGGAAACCAGAACCAGTCTTGCCGGTCAAGCAGCGCTGCTTCGCGAGCAGCTGACGGAGAAGCTGGAGAACATCGAGCGGACGAATTCCTCTTTGGAGACGATGGAGTCGGAACTGGACACGGTGGAGACCTGCCTAGACCGCCTGCGGACGGCCGTTTTGGTCGCTGCAACGACTGAAGAGCTCTGCGCCATCCTGAACGAATGCCAGGTTAGCAAACGGCTACCTTGTGTTACGGCGAAAAGTCACTGACGCATGGACTATCTGATTAGGCTCTGAAGTCAGTTCAAGTGACTTCTATCGAGGACGATATTGGCCAAGCGGAGGTCAACTGTCTGCTGCATGAGGACCTGCAGCGGAAGAGAACGGCGTTGTCTGTTCGCTTCGAAGCGACCGTAGCTTCCCTGCAGGTCTGTGACAGTGTTGCATTCACGTTAGATGGCAAGTTGTGTCTATACTCCGGAGCAAACTCTAGGCAACCGAGGCTCAACTATCGGCCAAAATCAACGCCGACGACGAGTGTCGAACGGGGCTGCAGTTCTGCGACTTCGCCCTCAACGACCTGCAACAGCTGGCGCAGCGGTGTCAAGAGACGCTGCAGAATCGGCGTTCGAACCTCGGCGACTGGGAATCCCTCTACGCCGGACTCAAGTCCAAAGCAGAAGAGGACAAGGTATGTACAAGTCTTGGGCAATGGTAGGCCAGAAGACTGGGATTAGAACCGCTCTGTAATCCATTCCATAGGACAGGATTGGCGAGGTAAGCACCCAGGTTGCCAGCGTTTACAGCCTCTGTCAAATGTAAGGACCCTTTAATTTTCTTTACAGATGGACGCTCTAGAAGCCAGAATGGACTCTCTAGCCACAGTAGCCAAGAACGCCAAGGTTCGAGAGGAGGTCCGCCGACGGAAGGAGCTCATCCAGCAGATGTCAACGGAGCTATCGAGCTACAGTACCCAATTCGAGCAGCTGATCAGCTCCTGGCGTCAGTGGGACTCTGAGCTGCTCAGGCTCAAGGACTCGGCGGAATACAGACTCGGACATCATGAGCTAACAGAAAAGGCGTCTTCGTATGAGGAGCTCTACAGTCGCGTGACAAGAGCTCATGTGGGGTACCTACGAAAGCGTGCTTGACGCTAAGACGAGAACTGAACGAACTGCAGGCGACGTCGGCCGCTCTGAGACGCGACTTCGACGAAGCCGAAACGAATCTTCTGAAGAAACTCCCTTCTGCTGGGGCAGTGACTTATGAGGAGCCGCAATTCAAAACTGAAGGAACGCTTGCGGCACTACGAGAACAGTTAGCTAGACTCGAAGTATGTACATAAAATATGTACCAAACCAACGTAGTTTCGTCGCGCGCTTTATGATCAAACACGCCAGTCACTATTGCACTCTCTTCAGAGAACGGCGAAAGTGGCTGGAGAGGAACTGCAAAAGGTTCGAGAAATCGAAGCCAAGCGCGATTGTCTGAACTCGCAGTTCAATTCAGCAGAACGGCAGGCCGCTTCTGTTTGTGAGAACTTGCACCCTTTCGGCGACTATGAAGCGATGGCTGAGGTCGCTCTGCGCATTAAAAGTTGAAATATTAATCAGCCACCCTTTCGTGTTACACCTGCTTCCAGGAAGCGGAGAGTGCCGGCAAACAATTTCTAACGGAAGCGGCGGAATATTTGGAATTTGTGGCTTCTATGCAGCGGCCGCATCTCTGGCAGCATATTGATACGGATCTTCTCCTAGCTGGTCTGCAGCAGGACGTCCAGACCTCTATTTCGCAAGTGCAGTCGCAGCTGTCCCACCTCGAGACCGTTCGCCAGTCGGCCGACGGGCTCAACCGTCTCATGCTCGACTTCGACGTCGCCGCCGTCGACTTCGACGAACTCGTCGCCGACTCGGCGGTGGATTCCACCGCGAAGAAGGCGCTGGAGTCGAAGTTGCGCGAGCTGGACCAGATCATCGCCAAGACGTCGCTGTTCGAGGTTGACTTCGCCGCCGACTTCGAGAACGAGCGCAAGCAGGCCTTCCAGGAGCGCAAGGCCAAGTTGGAGGAATTCTCGGCCGCCTGCGACCACCTGGACGGAATCTCGGAAGAGGTGGAAGTGATCCAGAAGAAGATAGAGGAGGAGAAGAGGAAGAGCAAGAAGAAGAACCGGAAGAAGGCGGCCGACCCTCAGGCAGCGAACGTGGCTGCCCAGAGCGAAGTCATTGAGGTGGTTAACATAATATGTGCTGATATGTACTTGGTACTTTATTGGTACGTACTGTCGTCTGCAGGAGAACTTGGCGGACATCGAGGAAATATTCGAGAAGCTCAGCCTGCCCGAAGACTTCGCCCACAATGAGCGCGCAGCCGACATCAAGAGCAAGCTTTCGAAACTGGAACGCCAGTGCCAGGTATGGCAGTTGCGGTTACGGTATGCGTCGCTACCTTGCGTGGTTGCCTCCACCAGTGGGCGTGGCGCAATTAGCGCATTGGCTGGCACTGCCAAACTGATAACCAATAAGCGAAGAGCACACGCAGTCGGCTATCCTGCTTCATATGTAGCTACAGTACGCTAGCATTGTTTGTAACCGTTGTTCCAGGATCGTCTGCGGGTGTCGAAGCAGAAGCTGGCCGGCATTGCCGAGAAGTACGACGCGGCCCTTTCCGAAGGAACGGAATCGCTGGCCAAGGCCGAGCAGTGCCTAGAAATGGAGGAGCGATATTTGAACTGCGCCGACTCGACCGATCCGGTCACTCTGGAGGAGCTGAAGGAGGGTGTGGGGGGGTGTTTGGGGTTGGGTTTGGGTGTTGGTTTGGTTGTGGTTTGTTTTTTTTGGTTTTTTTTGTGGTTGTTTTTTTTGTTTTTTTTGTGGTTGTTGGTGTGTTTTGTTTTTTGGTTGGGGTTTTTTGTGCCTGTGTGTGGAGGGGGGGGGGTTGGGGGGGGGGGAGGTGGGAGGGTGTGTTGGTGTGTCTGTGGGGGGTGGGCGGGGGGTTAGATTTTTCTTGGAGGCTTTTGTTTGGGAGAGAAGAGGATGGTGGGGGGGATATGGTTTTCTTGTGGGAGGACAGTCACCTGCCTACTTCCCGCCGGCCGATACTAGGGTTACGGTAGCGGTGTATTCGTTTGGCTGGCGCGGCCGAGAGGGCTTTCGTTGCTGCTGTCGCTGCTGCAGGGAAGAGTGACGCCGTCGCCATGCCTGCCCGCTGCCGTATTGTGCTGTGTTGCGCGCCTTCGCTAGTACTCGCCTGTGCTGTGCGCGCTCTCGCTTCCCCTAGCTACTCGCCATGCGTGCGTGTGTAGCGCTGGCACGCCGCGGTGCCAGCGCGTCGCCTTTGTTGCTTTTGGCGGGATTGGGCCGCTATAAGAAGGCCATCTTCGTGCTGTCTCGCCACTTCTTCGGTTTTGTTTTGCGGCGCTTGTTTGAAGGCGAGTAAGAAGCTCTCTTTCGAAACCCTTTGCTAGAGGCGCATTCTGCCGCGGCACAGAGGTACAGTGAACGAGAAAGTGCGCGTACGAAGAGAAGACGCAGCGCGGCGACAACATCACAACATCGGAAAAGGCTCTGCGCCACTTCGTCCAGCGGCTCCAACGGACGAAGTGTGAGTTATCTCCCCATAGCACCAGGGAGAGCTCGACGGTGTGAAGTGCCCAGGGTCGGACGGCTAGTGCGAAAGGCGTTTCTGGCCGCTTTCGTGCCCTATTCTTCCACATCTGGTGGCCACAGCAGGGCCCTTTGGTGCTTGGTAAACACTAGAAGGGTCCTGTACGCCACTTTTTCACTGTTTTCCTGTGCGTGTCAAAAAGTTTGTGCCTAGCAAGCAGCTGTTGTATGCCGAAACTTCGCTCGGGCTTTGAGACGAGCGACAAACCGGTCAAGCCGAAAGCGCGGGTGAAACCCCTGCTACCAGACTCTCCAGTGGGAAGCCCCCTACCGCTCAAGAGTCCCATCGTCCCTCCGCCGTGGTTGCTGACGACAGATTCGGACAGAGACGAGTCGCTAGCCGACGAATCTGCCTCCGAAATGTCTACGACGACGCCCCAGTGCTACTACTGCGAGGCCGGAGTGGACCAAGGACAAGAGAGCTCCGAATGCGCGGGACAATGCGGCGCGACGGCGCACGCAGACCCGGCGATCAACTGCGTCGAGGACGACCACCTGCACCAACCTCCCGTGGCCGGCGAGATCCTGAGTCAGCGTCAGTGGACCTGCCTGATCTGCCAAGCTTCACAAGCGCCGGGAGCGAGCGGAGCGTGGCTCCAATTGAGTGCAAGTGTGCCGAGGTCCAAGGCCAGTGACGAGCTTCAGCTGCGGAATCAGACGGCCCCCCCAGCCAGCGGAGGCGACTCGAATAACAACGCCGGGCGCCAACAACAACAACAATTGCCGCTGAGCAGTGGAGATCTGACGGTCGACCAGCTTGCCCAGCTAGTCCAGGATCCGAGCCGACAGACGGCGGTGCTACAACTGCTACAGACGGCCGGAGTTCTGACGACGCTGCAGGCGAGCCTGGGAGGACAAGGAGGCGCACAGTCTTCACCCATGTTCGGAGGAGGACCCTCGCCTTCGCAAGTCGGAATCTCTGCTCAACAATTGGGAACGGCCAGGAGCAGTGGAGCGGGAGCTACGAGTGGAGGAGCGACCGGAGGAGGTGGAACTTTGTTCCCTCCTGCCCAGAGACAGAACTGGACGAGTCCCCAGGCTTCGACGTCGGCTATGCTGCAACAAACGGCGCTTCCAACGCAGCTGGGAGGAGCGACCTACCTGTACCCCCCGCTGGGCGCGGCTGCGCAACTGGGCGTGGCTTCGCAAGTGGGCGTGGCCTCCAACCAGCCAATCACCAGTCAGCCGCCCCAAGGAGGCGGAGCTACCGTTCAAGGGCAAGGAATGGGCTTCGGAGGACCGGGAGGACAGCCGCCGCCCGTCGGAGGTGGCGCTCCAGGAGGAGGACAGTTCCCTGGAGGTCAAGGAGGAGGTTGGCAGCCCCAAGGACCGCCGCTAGTCGGAGGCGCGGGACTCCCTCCTACGGCCATGTTCTTCCCCCCTGTGGTGCAGCAAGCGGTGCCCAGGGCGCCGGCGCCTGCCCCGATGTCCAGCAGGGATCTGGGAGCCCTGCCACCCTTCAGCGGAGAGCAGAACCAAGACTGGACGACGTTCCAGAGGATGTTCGAGGACCGGATGGACCTGACCGGCGTCACGAGGGACAAGTGGTTGCCGACGCTGACCACCTACCTCAGGGGGAACCCCCAGCAGCTGTGCCAGCAAACGAGGGACGCCTTCGGAGGCATGGCTACATATGAGGACATCGTGGCCCAGCTCGCTGCGAACTACGAGGACCTCCGACCGCCGCACGCATGGGTCACCGAGTTCTTCGACCGGAAGTGGAATCGAGGAGGAGAGTCGATCGACACCTACGTGGCCGATCTCCGGAGACTGGTCTACAGGGCATGGCCCCACGACAGACAGATCTGGGAGTTCAACCTCAAGAACCAGATTCTGCGCAATCTGTCTACAGATCTTCGGACAGCGACCCATCACTGCGCCGAGCAGGGGACGCTGAACGACCTCCTGCGCTCGATCCGCAACTACCTGGACGCCGAAGGAGAAACCAAGCGAGCGAGACCGGGGAAGAAAGGAAAGCAAAGCGAGGCCAAAGACGACAGCGAGGAAGCTGAGTCGTCTCAAGGAGGGAAAGGCAACCAGCGGCAGCGCAAGCGCAGCCAATGGAAAGGCTGGGAGAGAGGAGACGGCAAGACGGGACAAGGAGGCAGTCACTTTGCCGACGACAGTCAGCAGAAGAAGACGCCGCCCTCTACTGGTGGAGCCGGTGGAGGAGGTGGAGGTGGAGGAGGTGGTCAGGGTCGGCCGCCGCCCACTCCTGGAGGTCCCAAGCTCTGCTACTCCTGCAACAAGCCAGGCCACATCTCTCGAGAATGTCCGCAGCGAGGTGGACAAGGCCCGCCGCAGACGAGGCAGCTCCAGCAGCAAGTGGAGCAAGGTGGAGACCAGGCAGAGCAGCTGCCACTGCGTCCACCCACGCCTCAGGATATGACATGGGAGCAACTCCAGCAGCAAGTACCAGGAGATACTCTCTTCGGCCTGCAACCCGGAAAGGAGGAGGACGCCGATGAGTGGCCGAGAGCGCCGCTCTCAAGGGCTAGTCCCTGGATGCGTGCGACGGTCCAAGGCAAGAAGCTCAGCGTCATGGTGGACACCGGGGCCACCATCCCCCTGATCATGGGGCTCCGCAAGTTCTGGAAGGTGTTCGAGCCTAATCAGCCGGAGATGGCGGAGCTTCGCTACCGCCCAGTGGAGGATCCTGCGGTACAAGTCGATGGAACGGCCGTGGGCCGCTGCTACTCGACCAACGTCAGACTGGAGTGCGAAGGGCAGAAGTGCCTGACGCAGCTCATCCTGTCATCGTCTATGGCTGAAAGGAGTGGAGTGCTCATGGGCATGCCAGCGCTTGAAGCCCTCGGATTTCGACTCGAGTCTCCCAACGGCAGAGTGCTTCTATCGAGAGAGAGGAGGACGTCCTCTAGGCTTCAAGGGGCCGCAACTCCAACGCCAGAGAGGACGGAAGCCACTCAGATCGACGGGAAGAGCCTGCTCAAGGAGGACGGGCAGTTGAGCAAGAGAGCCAGTTCAGAGAAGCACACCAAGTCCAGTAAGGCGCAGCTGAGCGAATCGAGTGCAGTGCAACACACCAAGTCCAGTGAAGCGCAGCGCCAGACGCAAGCCGCCACGCAGGCCTGGTGTGTGCTCGACAAGTGCGTCGGCAAGGGCCCTGACACCAAGCTCAAGATGAGAGTTCAGCCGCCGAGAGTGAAGAAGAAGGAAGGGTTGAAGGCAGTTCAACACCTCGCGGGAAGAATCTGCTGCCTGAAGGTCGCCGAGTGGATCGCCCCCTCTCCCGACCAAGAAGGACTCTGCCACGAGTTGTGTGCTCTGGACGACGAACTGGTCAAGGTCGACGAGGACCTGACGTTCGAGGTGCCGCTCCCCTTCGGCGACGACACCATGGCTGCTGTGCTCAGCGGCTTCCAGATCGCCTCTCTGAGGATCTGCACCGACGCGGATCGAGTGGACGAGTTCCTGTGCCAGGAGGCAGCCCCGCGAGCCTGCATGCTGCGAACGCTGACGCAGAGCCAGACTCAGGCTCAGCAGAAGCAGGTGCATGGTGCGCAGGATCCCAAGTCAGCCCAGCCGTCTGTAGGAGGGACCGGCAACCGAGTTGCCGGGCCGGACCGGGCTTCCAGTGCTGCAGAGGACCAGGATTCTTCTGCCGGGCCGGACGGGGCTCCCGATGGGCCCGTCCAGCCCGAAGAACCGGATCCAGACGAGGAGCTCGACGCTGACGAGGAGGACCTGCCCACCACGGAGGCGCCCACCTGTCTATCCAAGGAAGGACAGGATGCCGGTTGCGCCGACACCCGTCCCCTTTGCGTGTTGCGTGTTTACCCCAACGGAACGATCGAGGTCGTCTCTGAGCCTTCCGATTCCACGCCACCTGTCGTCGATGGAGCCAGGCAGAGCCTTCGCGCCCTACAAGTTCTCAAGGGCACTTCCCTGAAGATCAAGGCTGCCAGGATGATCGACGATACTGTATCTTCACCGTTCGAGTCGAACGCTATCTTTCCAGGGGGGAAGGAGGGTGAAAGGGAGAAAGACGCACCGTGCCTGTTTTCCCTGCAACCAATGCAGCGTAGCGGTAGCGTTTCCAGTTTGCAACTGGGCGACGAAGCAGACACTTTTTGCTACCGCGAGAAGTTGCGAAGTGACCAGAGGCTCTGGGACGCTGGAAAAATCGCACCGTTGCACTCTTCTTCTATCTCAGGATTCCAGCGCGGGCGAGGACGGTCGAGGAGAAGGCGAGGGAGAGGAAGAGCGCTGTTTCGAGGAGTGCGAGCGTCGCTTTCGGAAGGAGAGCCCACTTCTCAAGCGGCCATGAGCAAGGAGACGAGTCGAAAGAGGGGCCAGGACCGAAAGGGAGACGACGGCCGTCGAGACAACTCCGGTCGCAAGAGGAAGGAGGAGCAGCCGCCCCATTCGTCTAAGAGGCGCCAGTCGCCGAAAGACGAGAAGGGGAACGAGCGCTCCAAGAAGAAGGACAAGTCCTCTCCGGACAAGGACAAGGACAAGGAAGGAAAGCGGCGAGAGCAGCGCCGCAAGAAGAGCTCCGAGTCGTCGGACTCTTCGTCGTCTTCGTCGGAATCCCGCAGCCGTTCCAGGCGCCGTCACAAGCAGAGCTCGGAGGGACGAAGGCCGTCGACGAGCGGCCGACCGAGTTCCAGTTCGGGTGGCCGATGGCCGGTGCTGAGTGCACAAGGCGGAGCCAAGTACAAGGCGAGTCACCCGAGCCAGACGGAAGGCAGCCGGCTGACCGAGCTCTACCCCAGTCCTCTGAAGAAGGGAGGAGGGCAGGAGTCGCGAGGCCGCTCGAGAGAGCGCCGCCGACGGGATGAGAAGCCGAGGGAGACGACCAAGTCGAAGGTCAGGGGCAAGAGCCAGGAGAAGAAGGGGGAGCGGCGCAAGAAGACACCGCCGCCGCCGATCGTCCATCCCACCAAGGTGCCGCCACAGGACACCAAGCTCACCCCTGAGGGCAAGCAACCCACCGTTCCGGCGAGTCAGGAGGAGATCCGACCGCTGAACGAGAGGGAGATCGACTACACGTGCTGGACCATGGCCGAGCTGCGCAGCCAGGAGCGGCAGATGCGCGAGCAGATGTCGCAGACGGCTCGCCGCACGCTGGAGCGACGTGAGAGAGAGGCTCGAGGAGAGGGAGAGTCGCGCTCGGAGCAGTCCTCCAGGCAGACCTCCAGGAGCCAGAGTCGTCGCATGCCGAGTCGTCCCAGTAGGGACCCGAGTTCGGGACAGCGGGGAAAGAGTTCCAAGCGTCGCCACCGACGTCAGGAGGAGGAGTCGGAGAGCAGCGACGAGGACAGCGACACCGACAGTCGCCGCGACAGACGCCGCATGCCTCCCCCAGCCGCGCCGCCCGCTAGACGGCCGCAAGGCGGGTTGGAGAGGATGCGCCGGATGTCGCCGGAACCGCTGCCGCCGGTCCAGCCAGACAAGGACGCCCCATCGAACGTTTGGAGAGACTACTCCTCCGAGGTGATCCAGTTCAGTCGACGCAGGGCGGCCTGGTACGACCGACAGGGGGCCGTGCAACACATTGCCGAGAAGGAGCGGCAAACGGTGCCCTCGGAGGCCTCGGTGGACACCATCACGTCCCGAGGAGGCTCCAAGTCCTCAAGGGGAGGCACGTCCAAGTCGTCCAGGGACAGCCGACACAAGCGGCGCCGGCAGTCGACCGGATCGCCGCAGGTAGAGGCCGAGGATCCGATGCAAAAGATCAAGGCCAAGGCTGCCGCCACCATTCACACCTACTACAAGGCCAAGAAGAGCAAGCCCGCGCCCGAGGAGGAGATCGAGGGGACGCGGGTGCTGGTCTTTGGAGGCGTCATGGCCGGCCGCATGCCCAAGATGCCGGCCACGAGAGGAGGCTCGCCCCCGGCGCAGATCTACGATGATTCCGGGGAGCAGCGCCACACGGCCGAACGACAGTACCACAAGAGAAGGGGGGAAGCCTGGGATCCTCGCCGAGAGGTGGAGGAGGGGATCAACGTCCCCGACGACCCCGAAAGGCTCGCCTTCTGGATGAACGAGGCCGTGATCCCAGAGGTAGTGAGGCGGTGCCAGTTCCTGCGCCAGCTGCCAGGCGGCGGGCTAGACGAGGTCGCCTGGCGGCACGGCCAGTACAAGAGCGAGATGAGCAACCGGGCCATGGCCCAGGCCGAGGCCGAGCTCCACGCTGACGAGGAGGAGCGAGCCCGGGTCATCGCGGAACGCAAGCAGGAGCAGGAGGACTGGAGCAAGGGTTTCTGGGACACCACTCCAGTGCCCGCCAAGGTTCGACGTCAGATGGAGGCGCACCAGTTCCCCATCGGCACGGACTCCGACAGCCTGCTGGCCGCGCTGGTGGAGGCGTACGCCACCTACCAGGCCGGTCTGAAGCCTAGGAGGGTCATCGTACCTCCGTCGACCTCCCAGCCGCCGCTGGAGCCGTCGAGCGAGCCGGACGAGGACGAGCTGATGAAGCCGCCCGACGTCTATCGAGTCACCCTTCACGACTCATCTCTGAATTCGGATTTGGAGATGGAGACCGACGCCGACGTCGCGGGAGGGCAGGAGGCCGAGGAGCCGATGGAGGAGGAAGAAGTGGCGTCCTCGACGTCGCCGGAGGCCGCGATGGAGGTCGGAGAGGCGCAGGGAGGGTCGCTAGACGACGCCCGGCGCGCCGAGCTCATCAAGTGCCTCCAACGAACGGCGAAACAAGCCAACGTGGAGCTGGACAAGTTGCGCGACCTGCCGCAGAGCCTCAACGAGCTCGCCGTCAAGTTTGCGGAGGTGCGACGCCGAGCCGGCAAGAAGCCCGGACGGGACGTCAGGAAGAGCGGCGCCTTCATCTTGGAGGAGTTGGAGCGCCGCCAGAAGCGCAAGTACCTGTACCAGCCGACCGAGCAGCAGAAGCGCGACGCGCGCACCCTCTTCCGGCGGATGGCCGTGGAGTACCTGCTGCCTGGAGAGAAGATGAGAGGGCACGGCCGTGGAGGGCCTCACGGGGACTTCCACCTGGCCAAGCCAAGCGAGGTCTACTGGGCGTTCACCGGCCGGGAGCCGATGGACCTCAACCTGGGCGTCTACACGCCCCAGAGCTACGCCGACCTCGAGGAGGTCGTCAACCTGATGAGGCAGGAGTGCAAGCGCATCGGCGTCTACCTGCTCTTCATGGACGCGGAGGGACGCGACTACACAGACCCCAACCTCCAGAGGGACCCCGTCTCCTTGTGGGTCAAGGAGCGGGCCGCCGTGGCGAGGCCGCGGGCGACCGCCTACGCCGCCACGATGCAGATCACGACCTTTGGAGCTGCCGTCGCGCTCTTCATCGACCTCCGGGACTTCCGTGTCCCGAGCAAGCTCTACGACGAGCCTGCCTACAAGTTCCCACAGTGCCTGGACGACCTTTTCCAGGACCCGCAGTACCTGGTCATCGTCGGCAACTTCCTGAAGTCCGACAAGGATCGGCTGGACAACATGTTCGCCCATCCGCTGCGGGGGCCCAAGAGCGACTGCACGTACAACCGCCACAAGTGGAGAACCGCCGACCTCGGGTTCTACTGCAAGGACCACGGGATCGGCTACGACTACTACGGGCCCACCAAGTGGCCCTCGGTGACGGTGCCGAGTGTCAAGGCCGTCATGATCGACGCCATGCAGTCGTCTCAAGTCCAGGAGCACTCGGAGCTGCTCGCAGGGAGCGAGATCCAGGAGCTGGCTCACCGGTTGCGCGTCCGAGACAACGGCAAGCCCGTTCGCTGGCTGTACGCGCTTCCCGTGCTGAGCTGGGCCTGGTGGTACCGAGCCATGAGCTACAACAAGCCTCGAAGGGAGAGTGAAGAGGAGACGATCTCCCTCGCCTACCACGCCCGCCGCGCCACCATCGGCTACGGCATCTTGGACTGCGTGGGGCTGGAGATGGGCCTGCTCGCCGGCGCGCTGTGGTTCAAGCCGCCCAAGCTGCCCGACAGCGACCCCGAGGGACCGATCGACCAGGACTTGAACCTGATGGGCCAGGCCGTCAGACAGGTCCAGCTCTTCATCGACAGGAAGGCGAAGGAGATGCTGCGCATGGAGGAGATGGACACCTGGGACCGCCAGGATGCGGGCACAGCCCAGTCCCGTTTGCGGGGCAATAGAGGCGTCCTCTCCGAGAAGGTCGTCGGCATGCTCAAGAAGCTCGCGGACAAGCAGACGCCGGAGTCCGCGCTAGCCGCCGGGTTCGGTCACTGCTTCGTCCAGGGAATCGCCGACGAGCTGCAGATTCTCCACACGATCACGGATCAGGTCAACCTCGAGTATCAGGACAGGTCCTGCTTCGAGTACGCCTACGCGTTGCGCCAGATCCCGGCCTACTACGTGCTGCACGTGCTCAAGGAGCGAGTGCTGGGCTGGTGGCTGCGCTACTGGGAGAAGCTCGCCGTGAGGGAGCTCGCCAGGGAATTCGAGACGATGGAGAAGGAGGAGACGGAGATCCAGGAGAAGGTCATGATGGCCGCGGAGTACGCCAAGGAGTCGCTGCACCGCCTCTACGAGGAGGGCATTGAGCAGCGCCGCGCCATCCCCTTCTCCAACGCCATCGTGCTGCAAGCGCTGACCGACGCGCGTCAGGCGCAGATCAAGCAGCTCTCGATCCAAGGAGTGCTGACTCAGCTCTACGTCGGGCAGCAGTCGCTAGCCGAAGCTCTGCACCGACAAAAGAGCCTGATGGAGACCATCTTGACGCCGGAGCAGAAAGAGCTGCAGGAGTACAAGGAGTTCGAGGCCGGGTTTGAGATGGTGAACGAGTTCGCGCCCAGACTGCCGCCCGAGCCGGAGTGGCTCCAGACCCTCGCCGAGGAGGGAGCGAGGCAGCTGAGCGACGAGGAGAAAGCCGACTTGGAGCGAGAGAGGGCCAAGGTCAGTGGACGACTGGAGGCCATGGACACGAGTCAGGGCCCGAGCGATTCGGACCAGGTCATGGTGGAGGACGAAGCGCTAGACGCTAACTTCGCCGTGCCTGGGACGAATGGCTCGCAGTGGAAGAGGTGGAGTCTGACCTGCCCGCCAAGTCTACACGGGGACCAGGGCGTGCAGGCGTTCAAGCGCTGGATCGGCCACGAGGAACAGCTGGAGGCCCAGTACGAGGCGGAGTACCAGCAGCTCGCCAAGGAGATCCGCCCGCCCAAGGGGAAAGCCTCCACGGCCGCCAGTGACACGCACACCGCCCTGCCGGCCACGTCGACTCACCTCACCACGCCCGTGGTCAGCCCGGCCGCCGCCGCCGAGGCCGCCGGTTCTCTGGCCGACCCGTCAGTGTTGGCGCTGCCCCGGGACATTCGCCCGTCGAGCAGCGGAAGCAGCCAGGAGCAGCAGCAGGGGCCGCCGCCCGCGCACGTCATGTCCCAGGAGGAGAAGGCGGCGCTGAAGAAGAAGGCTAAGGAGAAGCCAACGCCCCCCAAACCGTAGCCAGCCGCCCCCATTCTGTCGACCTGTGGGACTGTGCTACTACTACCACTGCTGGGGGAGGGCCTTGTATTATTTGCTGCTGTCTGTCTGCCTGTGCTGCGTTGCCCTGGGACCCTCTGCCGCTGCTACCACTTCTGCGAGGGCTCAGAAGATCCGCCGGGTCCGGAGATGTGGGAGGACAGTCACCTGCCTACTTCCCGCCGGCCGATACTAGGGTTACGGTAGCGGTGTATTCGTTTGGCTGGCGCGGCCGAGAGGGCTTTCGTTGCTGCTGTCGCTGCTGCAGGGAAGAGTGACGCCGTCGCCATGCCTGCCCGCTGCCGTATTGTGCTGTGTTGCGCGCCTTCGCTAGTACTCGCCTGTGCTGTGCGCGCTCTCGCTACCCCTAGCTACTCGCCATGCGTGCGTGTGTAGCGCTGGCACGCCGCGGTGCCAGCGCGTCGCCTTTGTTGTTTTTGGCGGGATTGGGCCGCTATAAGAAGGCCATGTTTCGTCTGTCTCGCCACTTCTTGGTTTTGTCGGTTTGGCGTTGTTTGAAGGCGAGTAAGAAGCTCTCTTTCGAAACCCTTTGCTAGAGGCGCATTCTGCCGCGGCACAGAGGTACAGTGAACGAGAAAGTGCGCGTACGAAGAGAAGACGCAGCGCGGCGACAACATCACAACATCGGAAAAGGCTCTGCGCCACTTCGTCCAGCGGCTCCAACGGACGAAGTGTGAGTTATCTCCCCATAGCACCAGGGAGAGCTCGACGGTGTGAAGTGCCCAGGGTCGGACGGCTAGTGCGAAAGGCGTTTCTGGCCGCTTTCGTGCCCTATTCTTCCACAGGGGGGGCTTAAGGGAGAAAAAAAAAAATCCTGAAGAAAAAAAAAAAGAGAAGTTTGTTTATGTTTGTTGGGGGGGGGTAGGGGTGGTGTGTGATGTGGAATGATTTTTTGTTTTGTTCTGCTGGAATTGGTTGGAAAGAAGGGTTTTATTTATTTGGTTTATAAAGTATGAATAGGTGGTGGAAGGGGAGGTGGGGGGGGTGGGGGTGGGGAAAAAAGGGGATTAAAGGAATGGCAGAAAAAAGGTGTATCGGGGGGGATATGGATATAAAATTGTGTTGATTTTCAAGTCGCCGCAGAGCCAGGCTGCAGAAAATTGCTGTCACGATGACGAGTCTCCGTACCGTCGGCTGGCTACGAGTGGCGACGGCAGCGATGCTTTGCGCAAGTTTGTGCCTCTGTCAGGATGCCAATTTGTTCTTCTTCATGGTTTGACATTCTCAATTTCGCTCCAGCGGTCACGCTGTCGTTGGACTGCTTCGAGTGCGAGCTGCGCACAGACGACCCCTACGAGACCTGTCTGGAAGGCCTGTGCACTGACGCCGTCTTCTGCTTCACCCGGAGTCAGAACTCGAGCAGTGGCAACAACCGTCTCGCGCGCCTGCGCTCCTCCGCCGCCACCGCTGCCGCCAGCTCTTTTGTTGGTGGGTGAGGAGCGCGTAGAATGGTGGGGGGAGGTCGACAAGTTGTCGTCAGAATGTCGTAAAGCTACTGTTTAGGCTCTAAGCTACATAATTGCAATCGATGTACATACAAAGGAAAGGGCGGTAGTTCAGAGCAGCGCATCGAGAAGGGTTGTATCCGGCCGTCGCGATCGGTGGGTCGGCCGTCGGCGGCGGCGTCGCTGCCGGCCACGGGAGGCTGCTTCGAGCGCCGTCTATGGAACGGCGGCCTGGGAACCGAGTGCTTCTGCAACGACGCCGATTTCTGCAACGCGGCCGCTCGACCAACCACGCTATTTGCGACACTCTTCCTGGTGATGGTATTGTTGGCAACGCTCGCTGTCGTGTAAGACTTCGAAGCAAGGAGTCAATGGCGTTAATGAACTGAAGGACGTGCAATACTGTATATTTATGTTGATCTGTGTTGAAGACGGTTGATTGGTTCACAGCACAAATAGTTGGGTGAAGTGGATACCAGAAGTGGGTCGTCGCAGTATTTTGGTACGGAACCAACAACAAGAGTATTGCTGTGAAAGTCATGTAGAAACAATGTTGCCCTCAGAGCAACACGCGCGTTTCAATTGTACATAGCATGCAGGTGAAGAGTTATTCTAAGGAATTAATGCAGGCTACATTTAAAGGCGACCGTGTGACGGTACGTCCACACCCCATACGCTTACAGTGACATTCATACAAACAAACCTCTCAAACGTTATGACGAGAAGCCCAGTATACGGCAGCTATGTACCTACAATTAGTAAGTAGCACGAAGATGACTGTAACCTTTGAGGTACGGCGGTTGTCTAAAGCTCTTGTAAGAGGTGACAGCGACGAAGTTCCATTCAACAAATGGGAGTTTTCAAGAGGTCGTGATGTTGGGAAGCTCGTAGTCTGAGTATTTGATCCAGTAGAAGATGTTGAACTGAAGGAGAAGTCAATTGGCTCATTGCCTACTCTAATACAGTAACACAGCACCAATGAAGCCGCTCCACTCACGAAGATGAACATGGAGGGGAAGAAGAGTCGCGAGAGGAAGTCGGCCTTCTTGGCCCGGTCATTCATGTACTTGCGGCTGAGTCGGCGCCACATCACTTGCGCCGAGCTTTCTCGCCGACCGCGGAAGCCCCCTTCCGTTTCTGCCGCTTCCGGAGGGCGCAATAGGCGAGCGGCCGCGCCCCTCTCCGCCTCGGCGCAGCAGGGGGCCATGACGGCGCCCACGGGGGTGGTCAAGCCGCCCTCGGCCCTCTCGAGGTCGACGAAGGGCTGCGAGCGCAGCGGGGAGGCGGGCGAGGCGGCCAGCAACAGCGATTCCTGGTCCAGGTGGGTGGGCGCCCGCTGGGGCGGCTGGTGGCGGCGCTGCGAGGGCGGCGAGAACTCCTCCTCGAAGTGGAAGTCGCCTTGCGGCTGCCAGATGTCCTGGTGGCGGTCGGGAGACGGGCTGCTGAACACCTCGGCCTCCGTTTCCACCGCCGACGACAGCAGGAAGGAAGGAACAGCCTGCGCCGCCGAGCTCGAGTGAACAGGAGAGCCGCCCACGCGAGAGGCCGGGTAGATCAGCGGATTCTGAACCGGTTGAGTTCTCACGTTGTCTCGTGCTTGCTGTTCCGAAGATTATCATTATCAACTGTGTCTGCGCCTACGTTAGCCAGGTAGCTGGTCTCGTCCAACTTGGGGAAGCAGTAACCGTAGCGGAGCACTTGTGGCGCCTTCTTCCGTCGGCGCTTCTTCCCGAAACATCCCATCTTGATCGATTCGACTTCTGCGTCTCCGTGCATGGAACCTTTTCCCTGCTTCGACTTGTTGAAGTCCTTGGTGCCCACGTAGGTGACGTAGGCGAACTCGAGCAGAGCGCCGAAGATAAACCTGTGCATAATTGATCGGGTTGAGACCGAATTCGTAATTATGCAGCCGATCAGAAGCTGTCGAATGTCTCACATGGTGCACGCGGAGATCCACACGTCGACCGCCTTCAGGTACGACACTGGGGGAAGCTTCGCGTTGATGCCCGAAGCCTGAAGAGATTCGTGATCGCAGCCCATATTCAAGGTTATTATTCGAGTTTCAAACTCAAGTTCTGAACCTGCGTCGTCATCGTCAGCAGGGTCGTCACTCCCAGGGTTACTCTGGCCGGCACCTACATATGTAGTAAAGAGGGGCGTTCTTACCGATCGACAAACGGATGGCACAGATTATTCCGCCTCTCACCGCCGTCCTGTCGAGCCAGAAGCTGACCCAGCTGACGATCACCAGCATGCTTGTCGGGATGTACAACTGGAGCATGTAGTAGCTGAACTGGCGGCGGAAAACCAGTGTCGTGTTCAGACAACTGTAGGTGCCTGAAACCAAGCCGCATAACACCACACCACTAGCGTGGTACAGAACTACCAAATTCCCTTCCTTACCGTATTCACAAATACAGTACCCTTCCATATGCGCATACCAGTGTTAGTGGTGGAGGCGCAGTCGCCGACGGTGACGCCGTCCAGGTCGAAGCTGGGCATGGAAGTTCGGACCTCGGCCTTCTGTTGTATGGGATCGGTGACCTTCCAGACGTACTTGATGTCCGTGTCCGTGTAGGCGTAGCTGCCCAGCTGGATCTCGCACCGCTGCACGTCCATGGGGTACTTGCGCAGCTGCATCGGACACGACAGCACCAGCGACAGGCTGCAAGCAGATCTTGGAATGAAGACGCCGATAGTGGATATGACGACGGCGGCGGCGAGCTACCGGACGCTGTAGAGTATTCCGCCGTTGGCGTAGACCCGAATCAGCACGTTTGGTTTGTCGATCAAGTGTCGCTTGGCGTGCTTTTCGTTCTCTGTAAGTAGATATGCACCTGGAACAAGTAACATCCTAACATTAATCTCAGAGAAACTCTATTACGGAAGAAAGTGTCTGGCATCCAGATGTGCATGTCCGGCGTGACGACCACGAATTCGGGCAGCTCGCTTCCATCCTTCAAATCGAAGTTGGGCTCGAGATGTTGCAGCGTCTCGGTTCGGTTGTAGGCTAATCGCGAGTCCGTCCACTTCTCGCGGAAGGTGAGAACCGTGCCGAATTGCTGCAAACAAGTCAGGATATTGTTAGACAGCGGTGACACAGAGAGTTGCGTGGGTGAGTGGTATGTAACGCACTTTCACTCTCCGGGACAGGGGTGACTGCCTGCAAGTTTCGATTATCTCACCATGTTGACGTCGTCCACCTCACTGATGCTGCGCAGCATCATGTTCACCTCGACGACCACCGGACCGCCGTCTGGAAACCCCACTTCTTCATTTCTCATTTCTTTCACTTCTTTACTTTCGTCCAACGATTCAACGTGCAAACATACCATGTATGTACAATACGTGTGCTTATCTGGTGGCAGTCAAGACGAATATGTTCGTCTGGCACCTGGAGCGGAGGCGTTATTGCCCGGCGGTCGAACCCTGGGGTCGTAGTAGGTCTTGTTGAAGATCAGCTCCAGAATCGAGGTCTCGACGTTGGCGTCAGCGAGCGACAGACGACAATACCAGGTGAAGACGACGACGACGACGACTGCCACTAGTCTCATGGCGCCGAATCGCAGCTGGTCTACGCACAACGTAACAGAAAGACTATCAGTTTCCTTTCACCAGTGCTTATTTCGTTGTTCTCTGATGAGTATATGCGGATAGACCAAAATAGAGCACTTCTCTGCGAGGAATTGAGCCAATTAGGCAGCAAGAAGTACGTACCGATGCGTGAGATAGCGGGACAAGTGGCCCAATCGATCACGACTTAGGCCAGTCAATAGGAAGACAGACTACTGGCGCGACGTGTGACAGCGCGCCTAGAACAGGAAAGGAATCTGCACGTTTCTAATTTAGGTAATTTTGGATGGAGCACACAAGTTTTTTTCACCGTTTGGATCAAAGTGAAGGATCAGGAGCGACAAGCAATAGAACAGCCTTACAATGTAGTTAGCGAACTGGACAGGATGCCTATATATATATCGACAATAACTGCTTACCGTAATCAAACTCGCAACTGTTATCGAGGCAGCGACTGGGCGCTTCAGCTCACATTCTTTTGCTGCAGCCAGTGGCTGGTGTAAGTTACCGGGCCATTCTTCTCTGTCGCCTAATCCCAATCTAAATAGCGACTTAGCGCCACTGCACCTCCTCCCACGACACGACTACATAGGTGCGCTACACTCTGCCCGGCGTACTGTGAACGTACTGTCTTGTGCAGAAACGAACACTTTTGCAGGCATACGCGCCGTCGGTCAACGCACTCTGGTACAAGGTGCAACAGACTTAGCCAGCTCTTGTCCTAGCCCAGGCTCGACTGAATATTACAGTAGGCAGTTTGACGCAAGTGTACCTCTAGGACAACAGCGCCTATCCCGACTTTTCCCACGAATGGATCGATTGCCAAGCCGTCGTCCCGTCCGTCGCCCGTGCTGACGTTCGGCGGTACCCGAGTGCGCACCGCACGCCAAGGACGGTCAAATCTGGGCTCCGCCGAGTCGCCCAAAGCGGCGGCTTTCAAAACAAAGCGTCGCATGAACGCTTCTCCTAAGTAGGCTCGCGGCGGCGCCGGCGACAACATATTCGGGGCGCGAAGTCCCCAAATTGGCCCTAGGGCATGGGACGGGAAAGCGTGGGGGCTCTAACGACTTTTCAATTTCCACCTCTCTACTGACCCCCCTCCCTTCTTTCCCAAAGACAGACGCGATAGGAGAGGTGGTGAGAGGGTGGTTGGTTGGGGCTGAAAACGTTTCGCGGCCGCCGCTAACAAGCGGACGACGGCCGCTTCTTTCCCACCGCTTTTGTCGCTTCTTCGCGCTTGAGAGGGGAGGGAGAAAGTGACAGAGGTCCAATTTAGAAACAGACGCCTTGCAAAAAGCAGCGCAGGCTCAACTTCCAACAGCATTGCGGGGAATGTTATGCGACCATTTCTGTGTAATACGGCTTGTCAGAGCGGGATTACTGTAGCGCCAGTTCGACCGACGCCGGTCATTTCAACGACGTTTCCCGTTGTTTTATCATCACGATGAAATGCACACCATTGAGAAGCAACCGATCCAACAAGAAACAAAACGAGGTAAGGACCTTACAGCAATCCCGGCCCATAGTCACACAGGGGCCGATTGATACAGTAGTCCACGCACGTATTGGCTACAACTTACTAATCGACACGAAATCAGACCAAACAAGCAACGAAGATACAATTCAAAATCCGCCAAACGGGTAGGAATCTTACTAAGAGGAGACGGACAAATGAGGAGAGCGCTGCATTTTACAAATCAAGATAGTTGCGAAGTTTGATCTTGCGCCCTCGCGAGCTGAAGCTCTCCTGCAGTCGGCGACTGGCCGAGTCGTCAGAGGACTCGCCCGACGACTCCTTGTAACTGATCTGGAAACAGTAGTGACCGTGAACGGAACGAACAAAAGCTTCACGGTACAGCACCGAATGCACACAAGCAACACGCCTTGCTGACGCCTCTGCGCTTGCGTCTCAGCAGAAGGTCGCTGTCGTGGCTCGAGTCGGCGCCAAAGGAATTCTCCATGGACACGTCGCCGTCGCGACTGTCCTCCACTCCGTTCTCGCGGGCGTAGTCGTGGTCTGGCGGCAGAACCGCTCCCTCAGCCGCGTCGCCTTCCGTGTCCCCATCGTCGTCGTCTAGCAGCACCACCGGCCGCTCATTGACGGCATTGCCAGTCCCGTCGCGCCGTTTCTTCCGCCGCATCCGGTCGATCTCGGCGTCGACCAACTCGGATTCGGGGTCGCGCCACTGCCTGCGACGCTGCCTTCGGCGATCACCGCTGAAAGAGGTGGATGTAGTGTTGGCACTGAGAGTACAGAGTTACTATTAGCCTGATAACAGTACACTAGTTTCTACTAGACACTGCACGCTCTATGTACGCGCGCGCCGACCAGATTATGTTAGCCTCTGCATTCTAGCTCGGCTACTTCTCACTTCCGAGTTCTTCCAGTATAGTTTTGTCATTAAAAGTAAAGAATCGAAAGAAAGAAAGACAAGTATGAAAAAGGCGTCGCCGATACTGCTCGCCCTGCTGGTCAGCTTCGCCGGCGTCGGCCGCGGTCTTAAGTGGTGCTACAACACCGACTTCCTTCAGAACATGTTGAGCTGCGGCGACAGCAGAGAATGCTTCTACGGCGTCAATAGCAGCGGGACAATAGCCGGCTGCTGGAAGGACGTCGCGTCTAACCCGAACGACACCTGCAAGGAGCGGCTGCGTGGCAGCGAGGAGACCTGGTGTCCCAGTGCGGCGAAGGGGATGCAGTTCCTGTGCTGTTGTACGCCAAACCGATGCAACAGATTGGAAAATCCCGCGAAAGTTGACGGCGTTTATGGCGGCAAATTCACGAAGCATCCAGGCGACTACTTCATGGAGATCGTCAGCAAGAACAGCGTCCACTGCTGGAAGCAAACGTACAAGTTCAAAAGGGAGCCCGACCTCAACCCCTGCCAGAGCGAGAAGTGCCTCGTCAAGTACTTTCCCAAGGAGAAACGGGGGATCGACCAAATGAAAGGGTCATGCTACACAGAAGGGCAGGCCGACGCCAACGAGACCTCGGCGTGCAGCCGTGCGGAAGAAGGTCGGCCGCGTTGCTACCCCGTTGATGCGCCAGTGGTGTGCTGCTGCAAGGGGCACGGCTGCAACGACTGGAGGAACGAGACCAAAGTCGACGTCAAGAAACAACGAGAGATTGCGACGACCTTCATCAAGTGCTACACCTCTTCGTCGGGAGACGTGTCCAGACGCTGCCCATCCAAGAGGTGCAAGATCAGCTTTGGCGCCAAGGATAGCCAAGTGCACTATGGCTGCGCCGAAGACACCGATTGCGAACCGAAGGGAAAAGACGTGGAGAACGTAGGGAGCAGATGCTACTTCTTCAAAGAGAAGAAAGAGGTCACTTGTTGCTGCAAGGAGAAGCTCTGCAATAGGGAAGAGAAAGATGCAGAGATGGATCCAGTGAGGCAATTCATGTGGACCCTCGGAAACAAAGACTACTGTCTCAGAGACGCGACGAGTCTCATGCCGGATTTGAACAAGTGCGCTAGCGGTGTGTGCATCGCGGCCTTAACCGCGACGGGAGAAACGAGTCAGAAATGCCAGAAGACGACAAGTTGTCTGAGAGACCATTTTCCTGCCGACCTCAGAGAGAGCTGTCACAACCTGACCACACTCATCCCACCTGGAGGGGGCGCCGAATGCAAGTGGTACAATGACACCACCTACATGTGCTGTTGCCGGCCTGCACTTCTATCAGGATCCAGCCACTGTGGAGAATATGGGATAAAAGAGATGAACAAGAATCTGGACTACTTCTGCGGGGGAAGGCCGCGAACGACGCCAGGGCGCCCAGCGAAGACGACGCTTGAGACTAGGTCGAGCGCCAAGGCCAGTTCTACCACCCAGCGCCTGCCAGATGAAAGCGAAACCACAAAATGGAAGCCAAGGCCAAGGCCCAAGACAACGACGAAGGCGGAATTCAGCCCGACAAGTGGAACTACGAAAGTGGTCGAAGTCAATTTGACAGTATCGGTAGCGGTCAATTCCAGCAGCAGCAGCAGTAGCGCCACCCGGACGACGACATCAAGAAAGGAGGAGGAAGAAGCGGGAGGCTTTCCCACATGGCTGATCGTCGTCATCGCCGGAGCGGCGGGTTTGCTGCTTCTCGTGGTGGTAGTCGCCGTCGTCGTCGTCTGCCGCCGTCGCGCTGCCAGGGCGCGCAACGAGCAGCGGAAGGCGGAGGCCAAGAGGAGGCAGAAGAAGAAGCGGAAGACGGTGGGCGACTTCAAGCAGCGGCAGAAGCAGCAGAAGAGCGACGTCCCGCGCGAGGAGCAACTGGAGGAGGCAGAGGAAGAGTGGCCGGAGGAGCAGGAGGAGGCGCCGATCGACTCCGTCTTCACCGTGGGCGAGTACGGCGAGGACAACGACGAGCCGCCCGTTCTTCCGGGCACCTACGACCCCGCCGACACCGAGGACGCTGGCGACCCCGTCCTGGTCGAGACGAGCACCACCCAGTTCAACGCCTCCCTCTGGGAGTGAGGGGAAGGACGAGAAGACGAGCCTGATACACTTGTGATCGAAAGCAGACGGCGCGCACTGTTCCTGCGCTTCGTATCTCTCGAGTGCTCCGCGCGCGCTTGCGTGCAGTTGTCGAAATACGAAGGTTTCTCGTTGTGTTGCAGCTACGTCTCATCCCATTGTCGCAACTGCCACCAACGCCAGCGAAGACAGGTCGCCCCAACGGTGTGCTTCACTTGCGACAGTATGACGCTTCGCGCGTGTGCATGCGTGTGGTGTGTGTGCGTGCACACCTTCTGGTGTTGTAGACCTTGGGCCCATCCTTGCGTCTGAGCCTTCTCAGGCCGCGACTCCCCAGGTCTTCGTCGCTGTCGTCGTCGACGGCGGCGGCGACACTCGGACCTTCCTCCGGCAGCTGTGCTCTGCCGAACCTGTCCACTTCTTCAGCCAAAGCGTAACTGAATCTGTTCTGCAGCTCCAGGGCGTCTTTGAAGATCTGCAAATGGAAAGTATCCTTCGTCGTGCGGAGCGCTCGCGCTTCATGAACTCTCTACTGTAGTCCCTTGTACAGCACCTGCGTCCTCTTGTTGACGGCGCTGCGGCAGTTCTGCAGCAGGTTGTTGATGTCGCGTCTCAGCCCATCCGGGCTACTGTAGAGCCCTTCGGCCAGCTTGGAAGCGATGGAGCTCAGGTTGCTGGACGAGTCCAAGTACACGGACGCTTCCTGAAGGGCGCATTTCATGAGAAAATTGAGCAATTTTGTAGACGCACACTTCTACCATACCACGTCGTCGGAGCAGCAGAAGCGCTTGCCCAAATCCGACTCCATGACGCTGTCCAGGAGGCCGCGACAGCGCTCCTCCCACGGCTGATAGACTCTGCTCGCGACGCCCGCTTTCGACGTCTGCAAGAGAAAACGGTTCTTAGCAGGAAGCGCAAACCCAAACGCGGCCGATATTCGTACGCACGCTCGGCTCCTGGTCGTCTTCCACCGGCCCGGACGCGTGGGAGCAGTTGAGCGGTCTCGAGTTGCGGTCGAAGGAGGGCCGCACGCGGAAGTCCGTTCGCTCCTCGGACGAGATCTGGCGCACTTCTTGCAGAAGCAGCGCCAGATCCTCTGGGTTGACACTCCGATCGGGATTTCTGCAAGAATGGAATGATTGCTTTAAGGTGCGCTAAAAGGCATCTTGAAGAGGTCAAAATGAGGCAGACTATGACGCAACCACATTGTCTCGATTTGTCAACGGAATAATTGGAGTCTTGTATTCTATATTTAGAAACGCCACTAACCGGATCACTCTGAGCAGTGTCTCGCAGAGGAGCTTGGCGTTGGCGACGATCTCGCTCGAGGGCTGGTTGAAGGTCAGCGCGTTGTACGCCAGGTAGCGCACGTCGAACTCCACCACCTCAGACCTCCTGCACACAAGCCAATCGGTAGTTTTACACTCTCCAAAACACATACGGTACAGTAAATACTCTAATAAGCCTCCCCGCTCGAATAGTACCCCATCCCAAAAAGAAAGGTTGAAATATATGTGGACTGTAAGGCATACTGTATGCATGTACACCCTATACTATAGTACCACTTCAACGGTATATGTAGTAAAAAATATGCCTTTAGTACACGTCATGTTGAGGATATTCAGTGCCTAGAAGGTAATATATTCTGTGTGGCATACGCACATTTTATGTACCTTGGGCCAGTGGGCAAGGGGTCGAAATATTAGCCCCCCCCCTCCCTTTCCAATAAAATCCCCCTAGAGGGAGGTTGAAAGTCCCAGGGGCATCTGAGAGTATTTACGGCAAGTGGCTTCCAGCGAAAGCAGCACCTGTAGTAGGTGTTCCTGAGCCGGTTCAGGATCGTGTCCAGGCACATGGGGTAGTCGATGGACCTGGGATACTCCCAGTAGGCGCTTAGGTCCACCGGCCGGACGAAGCAGCGAAAGTCCTTCTCCAGCTCCGTCAGAGCTTCAATGGCAGCCACGATTCGCTGCGCTTCCCCTTCGGAAGTCGTCGCCCACTCGGACTCTGGGAAATGGTAGGGCGATAATTAACGATTTGTGACAATTTAGATGTGGATTTCGGAAATCTCTACCCAGCGGACGGTAGGCGGCCAGGCGCTGGACGTCGTCGTCCGTGGCCGGGTAGTTGCGCCTTCGGCGCGCGCCCAAGAACACTGAACGCTAAGGATACTGTAGCTACCGTAATCCTCCACCAAACAACTACGCAGTCCCTATCACACACTCTCGTCGTTGCAGGGCTCGATGTCCCAGGCGGAGAGGACGTCGCCGTCGCCGCTGTCCCACTGGACGCGGATGTTGGAGAAGCGCGAGCGCGGATAGGCAATTGGGTCGCACGGCTCGACCTTGTCGATTCGGCCGGCCCACCAGGAGTTGTCCATCAGGCACTGGATACGCATGCCTGGAAAAGACACTGGGTGTATGAAGTACCATTTAGGTCGTTGCAAGGTGGCAGTATTCGAATCTGGCGAGGGCTACGGTAGCAGTCTACAGCAGCGAGCCCGCCCACCGTCGCGCCATTTGTAGTCGACGGCCTTGTCGAAGTGCTGTTTGAGAATCACGAAGTCCGGCACTTGGTTGATGTCCCAGTACCTAGAAACGTAAGCAGTCAAAGTGGACGTACATAGGTAACGCCAGGCGTCCAGTCCATTATTCGCCTACAGGTTAGTTGCAGCAGGCCAATAGCAGATGATCACGCCTATTTTCAACTGGCGACTCCCCCCCCCCCCCCCCCCCTCTTTGAGATTGGTGTACTCTAGCCGGGTTACTAGCATTTATTACCAGCGTGAACTTCTCACAAGCTCTCACTTGATGGCGAAAAGCAGGCCCGTCGGTCTCCCCGAGTTGAAGTCCAGTTGCTCCAAATGGAGACCGATCATCCTCTGAGGTTTGCGGTAGAAGCGGACGGCCGCGACGCGACAGAGCTCCTCCGTCGAGAGGTCCTGTCTCAGGCCGATGAACCTCTCGTCCTCCTGCTGCGTGCGCAGGAAGCGCAACTCGCGCGCCCGCTGCAGGAACTGCCGATGGCCTTGGTGGAAGTAGACCACCTGGAGAACGGAAAGGCACAGCTTATTAATACTAAAAAACTTGTGTTTGTGCCTTGTTTGTACAAGCTCTGCCAAGGCTCTGGGTACCTCGTCGCCGATCTGAGGGAAGTAAGGGAAGCGCCTCGGTTCCGTTTCCACCATCCAAGAGGGGAAGGCGCGCAGGTGCTCCGGTATCGACTCCAGTAGGTCACGCTGACAAAGAATGAGGCACATACTCATTAGCATTCGTCGCGGCACTTTCACGAATCAGCAGTCGTCACATCAGTTGGCTTCCACCCACCTTGCTAGCGCTCAGGGACGCCAGGCCGCGCGGTCTCTTCGCCTTCGGAACGGGCGCCGACTCTTCGCCGCCGCTGGCCGGAAGTCGCTTCCGCTTCTTGCTCTCTCTTCGAGAGGCAGAGGCCGACGGCTGCTCTCCGTCTTCCTCCTCTTCGCGAGCGTCCCTCGCTTTGCGGAACTCCAGCTCCTCGTCGTAGTCGGAGGGCAGACGCTCGAATTCCACCGACGAAGCTTCGGACTCGACCTCGGCGCCGTCTGAAATCGAAGCCGATTCCGTAGACACGAAGACGGCTTCCAAAATGAATGCAAGCCGGCCGACCTTCCATTGCCGCCCTTCTGGTCCGGGGGCGACGGCGCTGCCTTCTGTTCTGCCCCTGTGGTTCTTCGTCTTCATGCTCGTCGGCGAATCGGGCTCGCCTTCGGCGGCGCTTCGGGAAGCGACGCGGCGGCTCCTCGGCCACATCGGAAGCAACGGCGGCGCCGTCTCCGCTCTCGCGACGCCCGTCGCTGCTTCTCCGCGAGTGTTCGCGCGCTCTAGTGCCAGCCTCCTCCCAATCAGCGTCGCTGGTCGACTCGTCGCTGCTCGAGGAGGAACCGCTTCTGCAAAGCGCCGACTTATCAATGCCCCACCACTACTAACCTAGTGCAAGAGGCAAAGGTTGCAAGACGCGCCGTAGCGACTCACGAGGACGCCTCGTGGGTGAGGTCGTGAACAACGGCCGGGTCGTCGGCCACGCTGTTGACCGTGGGAAGCGTCGCCGACCCTTCATTCGACGCCTCTTCATCCACTGGGATGGGAGCCACTCCCGCAAAGGCCTGCAGTCGGATTGTACCGTAACCCGCAGCTAAGTAACACAGAGCAATAGGCGAGCCACAATTTGTATCGCTCACCGTCGTCGGCGCCCTCGAAGTGCCGGCGCCGGCGGCCGCCTGTCGTCTGCGCGCTTTGCTCGGCGACGACTTCTTTTTGGGCGAATGGGAGGCGCCTCGAGCTCCCAGCGAAGGCAGAGTGTCCGAGCGCTCGGGACAGGGGTAGCCACCGGCGCTTCCCTCCAGGTCGACGGGCTTCTCCATCTCGCGACAGAACTCCTCGAACTCATCGTCGGCTGAGAAGCGAGCGGGCAATCGCTATCCTGTTCTCACCCAACAAGGTTAACAATACAGAGGTCTTGTGGTAGTAGAAAAAGCTGCCGTACCTATGGCCGTCAATCGTTCCACCGTCCGCCCAAGCTCGCTGGCCGGCAGAGGAGGCACGATGTTGCGTCGGGTCCAGACGCAGGTGCTCCCGCTCTGGCGCCCAGGATCGGAAGCGGATTCAGCAGAAGACGTCGCCTCCTCGCCGCCATTGCCTTCATCATGATCGCCACTAGCGGAACTGTCGTCCGCGACGGCATGCGCTTGCGAGTCTTCGTCGACGACGACGCTGTCCGACTCGTCTATAATGGAAACGAACCAATTACGGTGTTCGCGCTACTATCGCCCGACGAGAATTTGGCGATAAATCTAATCGCAGCCGACATTCGCGCGCTCCATAGGGCGCTTCTCTATGATCATTCACCGACTAGGAGAGACGACACACTGTGATAATCACTCGCCTATATAGCAGTTCTCACGAAGCTCACCGGTAGCTCTGACGTTGGTCCTCGTTAGCAAGGATTCCTCGTCCGTCTCTCTTCCTGGAACGAGTCTCTGAACGTCGGCCGTGTGCTGAATCGCCTGCGAGTCCACCATAAATGGAGGCGCCATTAGGTGGGGCGCCATCTGCGTCTGCTCGTCCAGCACGTAACTGCAAGGGAATACTACGGTAGAGGGTCAAGATAGCGCAGACAAGAGACTCTAGTGAAATCTTCACTGCAGGCAAGGCTGCTTCAAAGTGGCACTACCGCAGTTAGGTTCCTCGATAAAAACGTCACATTTGCCACGCAGAGGCGACAGACAATGCACAATACTACCATCCCCTACAGTACCCCTCTACTCTACCCGTTGGCGTCCCGAATCAGCGGCCGGTAGTCGGTGTGGAAGAACTGCTCCGCGGGGGCGTTGCGGGCGGCGTCGTTGCTTCCCAGTCCCAACAGTGTCAGATGTCCGTGGCTGTCTGTAGCCGCCACCACCGACCCATCGGTGGGGGAGAAGCGAGCGTCGAAGAAGGCGCCGTGGCCGCCGCTGCCGGCCGCCTCGATCGCGTTGAAGTGAGAGAAGAGCTGCTGGCCTGAGAAGCGCGCACGCTTTGCGCTTTCGAAGCAAACGGGACACGGTATTATAGAAAATTAGCGCCCCACCGGTCTCCACGTTCCAGAAGAAGAGCTTGCCGTCGTGGCCGGCGCTCAGAAGCACCGTCGGCAGCAGTGGGTGCGCCGACAGGCTGTACATCTCGTCGCTGTGGCCCTGCAATTGCGCCGTGAACAGTATACTGTAGCTAGTGTATAGTATAGCGCACACCGCAAATCTTCCGATGGGTGTTCTGGGAGCATATTCTTCCATTCAACCTACTTCTAGAGGCGGCGGCTATTGGAGGGGGGGGGGCGCTTATTCGGGACCACAACAGAGTTCCAGGCAGACCTTGAGCAGGCGCTCGAAGGCGCCGCTTTTCGAGTCGTAGATCCGAAGCAGGAAGTCTGAAGTGGCCGTGATAACGTGTCGGTCGTCGCCGCTCCACTGTATCATCGTCACTTTGACAGCGGAACACGTGGCGGCGCCACTGAAAGAAGCGCAAGGGTTCAACTTGTTCCATCCCACTGTCAAGCGAACCTCGACCCTCCAAAAGATTACCTATCAGTGGTAAACGGCGTCTCAGACTTCCCGTCGTTCTGAGTCAGCTTCAGCTCGACCGAGTGCCAGGCCTGCCTACCGAAAGTCCAGACGCGGGCGCTGCCGTCGCGGCTGCCGGAGGCGAAGCGCAGACTGTGATGCGACCAGACGAGACTGTCCACCTTGTCCTGAGAATCGGAGTGTAATACTTCATCTGTGTAACTCAATCGGCGGACAAGTGACTCCACAAATCCGCAAAGTTACCGTATGCGCCGGCAGCTCGGCCACTCGAAAGGGCTTCACTCCTCGCACCAATCGGTAGATTCGAATGAATTTGTCGGTGCAACCGGTGGCTACCAGAGTGCCGCCGGGACTGTGCGCCTCGCTGATCATCTGCGCAGACGGCGTGGCGCGCTCGGAGAACTTCGCCGCAGGCGTTTCCCTAGAGGGAAGCGAATTGTGACGCCAAAGGTACACAGTACCCTCCCCAAATGGCAAAAACGCACCCGAATTCGGCGGAGTCGGCGCTGTACTTCCAGAAGGTGACGCAGCAGTCGTTGCCTGTGGAGACGAGAAAGCGCCACTCGTCGTCCACGAAGGGCAGGAAGGAGACGGTGTTGACCATCGCTGAGTGGCCCTGCAGCACCGCCACCGCCGACCCGTTGCGCAGGGACCACACTCTGAGAGAGGAACTTGGATTACGGTACAACCGAGCTACATCAGCAACGCCCGAACCAATCCCGGCTTCAAATGCTTGCTTACGCCGGAGAGGGTGCCAAAGTTCATGGGCAATAAATTAGCAATTAACGTTATATTCACCACCGGAACATTAGGCGGATCTACTTCATCCGATTGGCGGATCTTTGCTCTTTCGCGATCCGCCCGGCCGATTCGGCCCAAATTTTGACACGTTTTCGGATTTGGGATGCCGATTACATATCAGAAGAAAAATTTCAAAAATTCTTTTGCGTTCGTGAGCTATGGGGCTTCGGACAACTTTGATGTTGCGCTGCAGTCGAACGCGACGTCGTAGGAAGTTGGTGTAATTGAATAAAGTATTTGACTTTGTGCCCTTTATGTACACACCAAATTTCAGCCCAATTGATTGTAAACTGGTTTTGCTGAAAGATTGGCCATTCTTCAAATAACGATTACAATCAATTGAGCTGAAATTTGGTGTGTAGATAAAGGGCACAAAGTCAAATACTTCATTCAATTACACCAACTTCCTACGACGTCGCGTTCGACTGCAGCGCAACGTCAAAGTTGTCCGAAGCCCCATAACTCACGAACGCGAAAGAATTTTTGAAATTTCTCTTCTGATATGTGATCGGCATCCCAAATCCGAAAACGTGTCAAAATTTGGGCCGAATCGGCCGGGCGGATCGCGAAAGAGCAAAGGTCCGCCAATCGGACGAAGTAGATCCGCCTAATGTTCCGGTGGTGAATATAACGTTAAAATTCATTCATCACCACTAGGTAGGAGTTCCCTTACATTCCATCAGTACTTAAAGAAACTCTTAGCTCTTGAGAGCGCAGGCGCACCTGACGAGCTTGTCGACGCTGGCGGCTGCCAGCAGCGTGTTCTCGTGGGAGACGCTCAGGTCGGAGATCTCGGCGCCGCTGCCGCGGAAGGTGAACCGAAGACAGCCCTTGCGAATCGACCACATCTTCACCAGGTTGTCGTCGGCGCCCTGGAGGAATTGTAATTGTATTTGAATAGACAAGATTCAAGAGTTGAATTCGACAAGCAGTGTTCCGCTCGGCACTTACGGTGAAGACGTATTCCTGGGAGCGGTCGAAGGTGACGCAGAAGACCATGGAGAGGTGGGCGAGAATCCGCTTGTGCAGCTGGTAGCGACGGCAGGAGCTCGCGCCTGAGGGCAATCCAACTATCGCCGTTGGAAGCCATCTAACACGCTACTTTGCAACGCAGTACCCAAAGCGGCGGCTCGGGAGAAGGCGACGCCCCTTTCTCGGGCGAAGGCGACGGCAAGGGGGCTGCGGTACTTCTCCAAGTGGTTGTGCGGAGGGAAGAAGGCACGCTGGTGGCTGGTCGCGAGGTAGCTTGCAGAGCAGTGGGGCCGCCTTCCCCATGACGGCTTCTCTGGAAGCGCCCGATGTTCCACTACAAGTTCGATCCAAATTCAAACGCGCAAAGACGCCGACTTTCGGTTCTGCACAGCGACTGGTTGCCCGCGGCGAGAAAGGAGGACTGGAAGACGCCCGCGTCGCTCTTCAGTGAAGACAGAGGCAGCTCGAGGCGACTCAGGAGGGGATTTACCCGAGAAATCGCCTTCAGGAGGTGGTCCGAGGGGAACAGCCGACCGTATCTCGCGTGCTGAAGCGGGAGAAGGGAAGTTCAAACGCGCGCCACTCATTTCCTGCTCTGTGTCCACCGTAGCAGCCTGCCTACGACGCCGCTACTAGGCGCGGCCGCGAAAATCGATAACGCGTATTAGAGTGGCGCGAACGATGGCGCAGCGCACGGTAGGCAAGTTGCCCAATAACGTCCGCTGCGCTATTCGAGCTATTTCGAAATGCGCAAAAGTTTTGCAAAAACTGACGAATTCGTCGAAGGAGACGTCGCGATCGCGATTATGGATGTCTCGCCTTGACGGGAAAGCCTAAAACATAATTTTGCAGAATTCGAAATTTTTTTACCAATTTAGTCAAAATATTCTCAAATTTTAGTCAAATCAGTCAAGGAAGGTGCGGCGGGTCTCAGATTCAGAAGTCTGTAACAGAACCTCCTACAGCCGCGAAACAGTTGTACCACCTCTAGAGATTACGGTAACTTAGACATTTTCCCACGCCCATTCACGTCTGTGACGTCACTTTCTCACGCTACACGGCGAAAATTGGCAGCTCACGTTCTTGCGCCCAAGCTCTTCCTTGAGAGTCTGCAAACAAACAGGTCAAGTCTTCGATGCAATATTTTGTATTCCGTCACCAAGGAAGTCCAAAATTCTCACGTTAGCCGACTCGCTGCAGTTTGCAAACTGGAGGAACCTTTGCACGAGGTAGAGGAGCTCTGAAAACGGCAACAACGGTCTCTACTTTCCATGACAACATTTCGCTGCTTTTGCACTGCAGGACGAATTGGGAGCGCGTGCTCACTTCGCCCGACAGTCGTCGAAGTCAATTAGCTAAGAATCCCACCAGAAATTTGGTCCGAATTCGCCGACGATGACGTCGACGGCAGCACTTCTTGCGAGGCCATTTTGAAATGCCGTCTCTGCGCCCGCCCCTACTCTTCGTCTACTACACACGTACGTACGAGAACTGAGCACTAGGCACGACGAAGAAGGGGCAGCAGCGGCCAAGCCACTCACTCGCCGGGCGGCCAACACAGCGCCGCGCCAGCGGGGCGCGTGTAGTGCGCCGATAGAGAGAGAGGCGAGAGAGAGAGAGAGACAACCCAACACAACAGATGGGACGACGCACAAACGTACTGCTTCGCCTCGTGTGCGAAGGGGAAGAAAGGAAGGCCAACCGATCGCCCGGCCGTTACCACAGCTCCTCCAATACTGCGACGGGTCGTTATTCAACAGCGTGGCGTCGATTAGCTTTTGTAGGAGTTGTGCTCTCTTCTAGCACTTCTAGCAGTCTCATTTCGTTCCGCGAAATGACGACGTTCGCGGGTTGACTGGTTGGTTGTAGTGTGGAAGCTGCTTCCACAACCATGGAGAAATCGCTCAAGAAATCCACCGAGCTATTTACCTTATGCGTCAGTCAGGGCAGAACAACTACGCATAGGTCTTCCTCAAACATGGTCAGGCAACGCGGCAGCTACATTCGCTCCTCCAACTATGTATCGTCCCCTCGGCGTTTTCTTGACCGTCAAAAGCTGGTCGACACGGTGCCGAGTGGCTTCCGCTTGAGCGCCAGCGTCAGCGCTCTCAGTGACGACGAGGAACTGACTAGCGAGCGAATTGACGAAATCCTTAGGAAGAACGAGAAGAGCGTCGTCGTCAAGCAGGGTACGGTAGCGACCAGTAGAAAGGTTGTACTGTAACAACGTACCTATATCGCGAAATTTGAACTGCATTCGCGTTCTTGGAGGCGCAATTCATACGGTGGAGTCGACGCTGATGCCATCGAATACGCCCTGCGAAGACCACTACTCGATCGCCAAGTGCACGCCCTCGGAAGCGTGGCTGTTCGGCGTCTTCGACGGCCACGCGGGCACCAGCTGCAGTCGCCACTTGGCCAGAAGACTGTTCGACTACATCTGCGCCAGTGTCCTCCCCAAGCATATGAAGAATCGGTACACTGGGCGACACCTCACTGTGCATTCGTTACTGACCCTGAGCCAAGCAGCACTTCGACATTTGACTTCCAGAGACGTGCCAGAAGAGAGGCGGCTACAGTTTCTCTACACGACGGGGGATGTGGAGCTGCCCGGCTTCGAGAAGATGAGTCACCACGAAAACTTGCAGAGGTACTTCTCCGAATTTCACGAGGAGCTCCAGCGGAGAAGGGGCCCCGCCGAGGAGAGGATAGAGACGGTTCGACAGGCGCTCGAGAGGGCCTTCCAGGCGCTGGATGACGTGAGACTGACGAGTGGACCTGTACACGCCGTAGAACGCGCTTCGAAGGAGCAATCCATACAGGACATCTGTCGTGACGCGCTGCCGGACGCGGCGGGTCGCGTCAGTAAGCCGGCCGCCGCAGTGGCCGCTGCGGGCAGTTGCGCATGCGTGGTGCACATTCGGGGTCCCCACTTGCACGTGGCCAACGTGGGCGACAGCGCCGCCATCCTGGGCGTCAAGGTACCCTTAGTATCTGTGCGCATCGCATTATAACCTTTCGGGTACTGAATATCCTGAACGATGTACTGAAGCCATATGTACCTACTACATTTGTTGTAGTAGTACAACATTTGCCTTATGCAGTACGATATGCCAGTACGATATGCAGGCATACAGTATGCCTTATAGTGCACATAGGTACATGAAGTTAGTATAGTACATTAGGTAGAAAGGGGTACTATTGGAGTGGGAGGGTTTGTTTGTTAGACCTACCTCTAGGAGGAACTATTGTAGGGGGGGGGGGCTTATTAGAGTATTTCGGGTAACTACCAATTTTACACAGCGTCGCCTCTTCGTTCTCGCTTTAGGGTCTTCACGGCGCAGGCTACACTGCCAGACGTCTCACGGTGGAGCACACGATCGACAACGCTTCGGAGGTGGCCAGAATACGGAAGGAGCACCCCATCAGGGAGATCAACACTGTGTTAAAGGGCGGCCGCTTGCTAGGGCAACTCTTTCCCCTGAGGGCATTCGGGGACGTGCGGTAAGAGGAAATGCCGGGGACAAGCTACATAGGTACACCCACCCAACCCCAGCCTTCGGTCAACTGTGCTCCGTTCAGCTACAAGTGGTCTGCTGAGCTGCAGAACGCGGTGCTCGCCCCTCTGTTCAACTATCAGGTGCCGCCTAATCTGGAGACCCCGCCCTACTTGAACGCCGTACCCGAAGTTAGTACGGTTGTGAAGCTCAGGTTCAGTGTCCACCGAAGTGCGCAGCATTCAACCCCCAATCGCCTTCTCAGGTCTTCTACCATCGGCTGACGCCCAACGATCGCTTCCTGATTCTGGCCACGGACGGCCTTTGGGAGCAACTCAGTTCTGAGCGCGTCGTCCGTTTCACCGCCGACCACGACGTGGGCGTGGAGACGCTGGGACAGTACCTCCCAACCGAGCACTCGACTGTTCAGCAGGTGAGGAAGGCGTCACAATAAAAGAGTATCCGTCATCCCGAAGTTCTAGTATGTGGCGCGTTCCTGGAAGAAGAACCAATGTTGCGACGTCCCGTTTCCCAGCTGGCCTACGACCTGCGCACCCGGCACGAGGGCCGGGCCAAGCAGCCCCTGGACTCGAACAGCGCCACGCATCTGGTGCGCCACGCGCTGGGCGGCAGCAGCGCCTCCGTCACGCGGCAGTACCAGCGTCTGATGGAGTCGCTGCTACTTCCCGAGCAGGTCGTTCGCGACTACCGCGACGACATCTCCGTCGTCGTCATTCGCTTCGACGAGGACTACCTGAGGGAGATGGCCGAGGCCGACAACTGAGACACTTGGCGTCAAGAGGATCAGTGAAAGCGCCGCATAACACGCAGTAACCCTTAGGTGGAGATTGTGGACGACTTCTATTACTGACTGCTACCACTATAGGCGGAGATTCACTCCCAGGTAGGAATCTCGACCCCACGCGCGTCTGTGTTAGCGTTCACCTAGTCTCTCGTGCTGCTACTATCTTGTTCGCTTCACAATGACTGCGTGTTATGGTAAGGTATTCCGTGTGCCATACTGTGGTTCTCCATAGGTCGACCGGCCCGTTCGAGAGTGTCGAGAATCGTCGTACGCCAACGGGGGTCGATTGAGAGTTCAATTCGTGCAACACAGTAACAGGAGCTCGTTGGATAGAGTGGAAGGACTGCGTGAGACCAAGTGTCGGTTTGCTCGCCCGAGTATACTCGCAGAGTGCAGCTGCAGATCGCGACAGAAGTCATCCCGTGGTGGCGGGCGGAGTGGGCGCCGCCTGCGGAGCCACGTAGGAGGCGTAGTACTGTTGCTGCTGTGGCTGGTAGGGCGCCGGCGACGTCCCATTCACCACTGCCGTCGGAGTGGCCGCCCACTCAACGCCATTCAAAGGTACCGGCGCCTGAGCCACGAAGGCGACCGCCTGGCCTCCAGGCGCCGTCGGCGGCACGCCGTAGGAAGTCGGCTGCTGCTGCTGGACGCAGACGTACTGCTAGAAAGGCTCGCTGCTTACACTCTCTGTTACCGTGAAGGTGTGACGTCGTCATACTCAACTCACGGGAGGGCCCTGAGAAGGAGTGGGTCCGTTCTGCATCGGGACGGCGGCAGCGACGGAACTACCGTAGGGGTTGCTCGACGGCGGAGGCGGAGCCACTTGGGGCGACTGCGCCGGACTGGGGTGTTGCTGCTGGAGACGCTGGAGAAGGACGGAACCGGATGCCGGCGGAGCGGCGCCTGAAAGCGTAGCCAACATTATGACAGTTTCCGGTGGTGCTACCGCGAAGGAGACACAGAAACCAGCCTTGGTCACTCTGCGGTGTGGAAGTGACGACGACGGCCGGCGACGCGCCGTTGGCCGTCACCGCTGTCACAACGGGCGCTTGCTGCTGTTGCTGGACATCTGGTTGTGCCGTCGCCGGAGTCATAGTCTGAAACGACGGCAAGCCAACTTATTCGACCACACATATGCATTCAGAAAGCTATCGTTTGTCCAATCGACCTGTAGCTCAGCGTGAAGGTTGCCATCCCCAATGCTGGCAAGGTAGAGCAGGTTGCGGTGGAGCACGCTCTCGTATCTGCAGCGCAAAAGGGAAAGGACGTCAATTGGGCCAACACAGTGATCTACAGAGACAAGCAGAAACCGTATGAATTATCGCGCAAATTGGCCGCGAACACTGCCGCTTCTGTTTGGAAAAGGTACCACCGAAGCGAAACCAACGACCAGTCGATATTGGCGTGAGAGTGCTTAGCCTTGCATGCGCAGTACAGCAGGTTACACAACAATCGAACTGACTGGACGGCTTCCCGAATCCGGCCGTCCTTCTGATACTCGGCTATGGTCTGAATGAGCTGGCTGTTCTCGTCGAGCATTCGCTGCACCGTCGACCGCTCGCGATTCGCCTCGCGCAGATTCTCGTCTCTCGAGAAGACCAACGACATGCCGTGATGTTATTAGACCGACTATAAGGCGCGCCAAGCTTCTACACAACAGTAACAGGACTACACACGATTGCGGTAGCTCAAACCAGCGGCCGATACCAGCCATGTGACAGTAAGAATAGAACTAGCCTTCCAGAGGGTTTATTCGCCCTGTACACACAAACACAGAACGAGCCACAGCAGACGGTTTGTTCACATCACACGTCTCAATCTTCTCCCACCTACTCACTCAGTGCAGCGGGAGGTTTCGCTACCGTACTCCTACAGTTTCTGTCTATTTATTGGCCAGTCGCGTCCTCTTGTTCCAGGCGAAGTTGTCGCTGTAGGACTTGGGGCGTATCTTGCGCTCCTTCGGCTCCTCCACCTCGTACTGCCAGCGGTTCTTCTCGCAGAAGGCGACGGCATCCTCGCGCGAGGCGAAGCTCAGCGCCATCGAGATGCTGCTCAACGGGTCGGCGCTGAAGCAGAGCGCAACCAAGATCGCTTCTGTGTCAACTGGCGAATGTGATCACATCCACCAATTACAAACTCACGTCGAGGCCCAGCCCATGAGTGGGTTCTCCCATCTGTCGCGGTTGTCCAGCTCGATCTTCCACTTGCGCGTGTTGGCCCAGCCGCTCTGCGTCGCTTCCTTCGCAGGACGATAGATGCGCGCCCGGCGCATGATCACGTGCTCTTCAGGCACGCCCGAGATGTCGCACGACTCCTCCTGTCGACCACATAAAGAAGTCTCGTTCCGCCCACCTTGTCAAAGGCTATGCCAATAGAGAACCTTGGCCTCGAACTCGATCTTGTCGCGCTTCGCCGCCGTCTCCGGGTGGAAGAACTCCTCCATGGTCTTCTGCTCGGCGTTCACATCGCCCTTCTGCGGCGCCTGGCGCATGCCCTCCTTCCATTCAGGCGTCGTCGGGGACGCCAGCGAACGAGAACCCCTGAAAGAAGGCAACGACAACCAAACCTTGAATCGAAGTAACAAGCACTAAATAATCAATCTACCCGAATGTTCGCAGTGAAGGCCTGACGAGGCGTTGCACCGGTCGACGTAGCATCACGAAAGACTCTGCAGTTGTCAGGTCAGAGATGAAACCCCACTCCCCACTCGCGTCCCAGAAACGACGAAAATGTCTGCAGGTTCCGACGTCAATCGCCTCTGTTATGTACAGCAAGAGTAGGAAGGTGTACCAGTGTTGCCGTGCCGCTCAGGCAAGGGCGGCGACGCTACGAAGGAATTGTACTGTTCTAATGTGTAGAAGGTACATGTTGGCGTGGAAGTGCTACCCCTCTCTATTTCCGTTCTTTTCATTCCATTTATTTGAATTTCGTCGTCGTGAAACAATTGTGTGCTCGCTCCTTCCTTGCATTCAGTCGCTCGCCCTGTGAGCTACAGTAACCCGTCCCGCCTGTCGGCCGTGTGTCCCGACGTTTCGCTTCGTCTTCCAATTCCGCCGCCTTTTGAAGTTCCCGACTACCGTACTACAACAACGAGGCGGAAGAAGGCGATATTTGAATTTGTCGATCTTTGAATGCTTGAATCGTCAGTGCTGCCCCTGTGTGCCATCAGTCTTAGTCTTCATTCTCGTACTATCGAGTCTTGAATTCTTGCGTTTGGTAATACCGTCGTGTGACTCCGCTGTAGGTGTTTCTGTGTGTAACTGTGAAGGAGTGCCTTTCGAAGCCCGTGGCTCCTATCGTCGCCACTTCGCCTTCATCAGCAGTTCTACAAGTTCTACACGCGGTTCCACTGCAGCAGCGAGCGCAAGTGGGCTGTCTGAGCATTGTTAATTCCGCCAGTAATCGCTGTAGCACTTGTGCGGTCGGCAGGACCTGTCACCAAAGCAGTGGTGTCACGTCTTCGCGTGATTATTGTCTTTGAACGAATGTGTTACCGTAAACTTACTTCCGAAGATTTGTCGTTAATTCGAATTTGAACTTCCGCGCTTTTCGTGATGTTATCGGTAGATGGCTAAGAAGCTACGGTAGATACACGTGTCGTCGGTGTAATATAGGGGTGATTCCTGTGCGTTTGCTTCAGTCCGCCTAGAGAGCGGCTCGCTGATTTTTTCTTTCTTTTCTTTCTTGAGTGTGATCGGAAGGCGCCTCATTCTGTCGCGCTCCTTAGTCGTCCGTCGGTCGCGCTTCGTCGTCTCGTTGCTCATTCGTCGGATTTAGTCGAGTCTGTCGTCGTCGCATGTAGTTTTCGTCGTTTCGAGAGAAAGTCGGTCGAAAATCCGTCGATTTATCATACGTCTCGGTGCATCATCATTGCTCTCCCTAGAAATTCTCGCACGTGACTTGATAGGTGGTGATCTGTGCTATTCTTGTATAATTCCCCTCTTTTCGCAAAGGTGCGATCGTTTGGCGTGTGTGGAGGGCCGTCTACGAGCTTTGGAGGCAGCCGCAAGGGTCGTCCCAGAGGTGCTGCCTTCCCAAAGCCAAGAAGAACGGGAATTTCGCGGACTTTCGGCGTCAGCGACGGAACCCAAGGTGACAGGAAGATCAGCGGCCAAGGTGTGCAGCGTTTCTAATCGCAATGCTAGGCATGAACTGCGCATAAAACGGTTTTTAGCACTCGGACCCCAAAAGGGGCAGAGTGCTATAGTGGAGCTGCTACCGACTAACTTTTTTGCCCCAAGATTTCTCGCGCGTGGTTCATCCGATTTGGACGGGGGTTTTTTTTTAATCGATAGCTCTCGAGGGATAGTAGGTGTGGACGGACCTTCATTTTTATCGCGTAGTGGAAAAATTCAAAAATTTGAAAATTTACTTACTGGAGTGTAGGAGGCTAAGTTGACAGCCCAGCCCAGGGTATGCGATACCTGTTGAAACACCTCTTAAGAGCGTAAGGTTGTCTAGTGACTTGACTTGAAGCACCAGAACACGACTCGAGGCCTCACAAGCAGGCGCTGCGTAGCAATAAGTCCTTCGTCGACTATAAGCCACTGAGCTAACCATACAATAAACGACGGCCTACTTATACCGACACGAACTATGTAAGTTATGCATGGCATCCCTAATGGTGCCATGCTTACATGCCCCTTTCAACGAAAAGGCCATGTCGCCACTGCTTAGAACCTAAGATCAGAAATCACAATCACTGATTTCCTCGAACGCGTAGAACGGGGCGAACTTGAACGACCAGTTGCCTTGATCGACCTTGAACGAACTGGGCGAACCAAACGACCAGATGACGATACCTTAAACCTCACACGAGAAAATATTAGACAAGCAAACGACGACTATGTACTCTCAGTAGTCAAAGCGACAAGCTTTCAGAACTCTGCCTATCGCTCATCGCCTTAGCACTATCCGAGCGTCAATCGTGCGCTAAAATCGCTTCTCAACTCCTCGGCCTGTGTTTGTCACCTTCTGCTCTGCCTGTGCTTGTCACCTTCTCCTCTCTCCTCTCTTTCAAGAAGAAAGCGACTGTTCCCAGGACAGCCAAGCTCAAGCACACAAGCGCTCGCAATGCTACAGTGAGCCTTTAAGCAACTCAAACGCTCGACCTTGTGCCCAGGACAAGGGAGAAACACGTCCAATCTGTACCCAGGACAGATGACGAAGATGACAAAGCGCATGTACCCAGGACGGGATCCGGTCACGTCCGCACTTTCTAGTTCTGCAATCTACAGACGTCCTACAATCTACAGAATTTGGCTTTGGCTTAGGCTTAGGCTTGGGCTTAGGCTCAGGCTTAGGCTTAGGCTTAGGTTTAGGCTTAGGCTTAGGCTATGGCTTAGGCTTACGCTGCGCGTATGGCTTTGAATCAGAACGCTACCGTACCTACTGCCCGCGTCGAAAAAAGTGCAGACGCGTCCTATCCTCACCCAGGACAGAGGCGCTATAGACAAGCACACTCAATCTCTACAGGCAACACAATACAAGTGACTCAGAACACCCTATAAGAACCATAGTCGGACACCGGAAACACGCGAGTATCTGTTCTGTAGTGGGACCAGTAGGAACCCGATTGTGGCATTCGACAACACCCCCAAACCCTGTTCCACAAACTGTCCACATTCTGATCCGACATCAGCGGTTGCGTTCTCCAGTTCCAACTCGATGGGTCCTGACCCGAGGTCTGACTCCAGTTCCAATTCAGTCTACGCTGCCAGGCGGGAAACCAGCGAGAACTGTCCCTACAGTAACCTCTATAGGACAATCGCTCCCCCTGTCCCTGCCAGTTCCTGGGACTTCGAACCCTGACTGGCTGACCGATGCTAGCCGACTCATTCGCGTCAAAGGACGAAGGCATGGCGGCCGATGAAAACACCTTCCCTGAGCCATTCGAGAGGCCAATACCGACTTTCCCCATCAGATCGTTGCCTATCAAAATATCGACAGGAAGATTGAAGCTAACTGGCGCCATCACTTCGAACGGAATCGCTTCGTTCTCACTCAAGCAATAGATACCTTTCAGCTTCACTGAACCTGCGCTCAGGAAAGTGGAACCATCTATGCCCGTTAACGGGAAATTCTGATCTTGCGCGATCAAATCAGCTCTACCATTCTGAAGCAAAGTCTCAACAATCCGAGGGCTAACAGTGGTCGTGGTTGCGCCTGAATCCAGGACGGCGACCTGGCTCTTCATCTGCCCATTCTTGAATCGGCGCTTCAAGTCCAGTGCAACTTGCGGCAAATCGTCAAAGAGAAAGTCCGTCGCGGGAATCAGTTTCGACTTCTGGTTCTCCTGCTTCGAGAGCTGGCACAACTCATAGGACGACAGATCCCTAGCCGACATGACAAATGCCTTTCCGGACCATTCCAGAGGAAAACCGGCCTGCGTAACTGGCGTCGGCTGAGAAATGAGAATCGACTCTCTGCGAAGATGAAGCTTGCTCCGAGGGAACCTGCGCGTGCGAGACCAACGTTTGTGGCGGCTCATTCACCCAGCGCGACGACTGCACATTCTGCGTGTCAGCCGGCGGACGAGACTGCTGATCTGGAGGCCTCTGCGCCCTGATTGCCTCTTGCTTGAAGCAACGGTCATCCGTGTGACCAAGAAATGGCGTGTAACCCTTATCACGACAGAAAGTGCACACCCGATTCTGGCATTCGGCCGCAACGTGTCCCTTCTGACGACAGCGGAAACACTCACGAGCCGACTCGGAACCACGATACAGAGGACGATTTCCAACCCTGTCAAGACGCGCATCTTCCAGAGGCGGTGCTTGAAATGGTGGCCCAGCCGCCACCTTCGGCTGCTGCTGACCAGAAGTCTGTTGCTGACCTCTCGGCGCACGCTCAGAATTCGACTTGGCGGCCTGATGCTTCATCTCGCGCTCGCTCTCTTTCTCAGCGGCAGTCGTGAAAACGCCGTTCACGGTCCACTCGTCATCCTTCAAGATAGCCTGATTGACCGGCAGAAGAGATTGATGAACGATATACGCCTGACAAGATTCGTATCGAGCCTTGTTCTTGGCATTCTCACGATGGCAATTCTTGCCGCAAGGACACAGATGAGCTTCCGTCTTAGGTACCGTAATCGCTTTCTCAGCTGTACAGAATTCCCGCTCCATAATCGAACGCCACTGATACACAGACTGGTAGTTCTGCTGACGTTGGCTCCAAAGCGACGCCATCTTGGTCGTCTGCGTCCTTCGATCGGCGAAATTAGTGGACAACTGCTCAAGCACAGCCGAATAGTCGGACTTCAACTCCTCCGACATCGACATGTAGAACCTCAGAGCATCACCCGTCAACATCTCCAGCAGAAACTTTTGACCTGTACTGGGTAGTTCCTGACGGCAATTTCAAACTCGACGAACCAGTCGGAGAAGTTGTCTCTGTCTAACCCAGCGAACTTAGCCAAATTGGGTCTCGTGTATGCCAGCGTATTCAATACCGTACCCAGACCGTTCAGGCCATCGGCTCCGATTGCAGTGGAAGAAAAGGGACCCGCCGAATCGGGAACCCTAGCCTGGAGAAGCGACTCCATCTGCCGCCGTGACTCCTCTCTATCAGCCATCATCTGCTGAAGAAGCTCACGCTGCGTTTGGTCCTTCCTCTCCATCTCCCGCTCACGAGCCTCGCGCTCCTCGCGCTGCGCCTGAAGCTGCATCTGCATCATCTCCTGCTGCTGTCTCTGCATCGCCAACTGCGTTTCCTGCTGCTGGCGCTGCAACTCGGCGAACATGGACACGATCTGAGGAGCCGGTTCCTGCAATATTGCCCTATCAGAAGAGATACTGTCCCGATCACAACCAAGATCGCTTCTGTGTCAACTGGCGAATGTGATCACATCCACCAATTACAAACTCACGTCGAGGCCCAGCCCATGAGTGGGTTCTCCCATCTGTCGCGGTTGTCCAGCTCGATCTTCCACTTGCGCGTGTTGGCCCAGCCGCTCTGCGTCGCTTCCTTCGCAGGACGATAGATGCGCGCCCGGCGCATGGTCACGTGCTCTTCAGGCACGCCCGAGATGTCGCACGACTCCTCCTGTCGACCACATAAAGAAGTCTCGTTCCGCCCACCTTGTCAAAGGCTATGCCAATAGAGAACCTTGGCCTCGAACTCGATCTTGTCGCGCTTCGCCGCCGTCTCCGGGTGGAAGAACTCCTCCATGGTCTTCTGCTCGGCGTTCACATCGCCCTTCTGCGGCGCCTGGCGCATGCCCTCCTTCCATTCAGGCGTCGTCGGGGACGCCAGCGAACGAGAACCCCTGAAAGAAGGCAACGACAACCAAACCTTGAATCGAAGTAACAAGCACTAAATAATCAATCTACCCGAATGTTCGCAGTGAAGGCCTGACGAGGCGTTGCAGCGGTCGACGTAGCATCACGAAAGACTCTGCAGTTGTCAGGTCAGAGATGAAACCCCACTCCCCACTCGCGTCCCAGAAACGACGAAAATGTCTGCAGGTTCCGACGTCAATCGCCTCTGTTATGTACAGCAAGAGTAGGAAGGTGTACCAGTGTTGCCGTGCCGCTCAGGCAAGGGCGGCGACGCTACGAAGGAATTGTACTGTTCTAATGTGTAGAAGGTACATGTTGGCGTGGAAGTGCTACCCCTCTCTATTTCCGTTCTTTTCATTCCATTTATTTGAATTTCGTCGTCGTGAAACAATTGTGTGCTCGCTCCTTCCTTGCATTCAGTCGCTCGCCCTGTGAGCTACAGTAACCCGTCCCGCCTGTCGGCCGTGTGTCCCGACGTTTCGCTTCGTCTTCCAATTCCGCCGCCTTTTGAAGTTCCCGACTACCGTACTACAACAACGAGGCGGAAGAAGGCGATATTTGAATTTGTCGATCTTTGAATGCTTGAATCGTCAGTGCTGCCCCTGTGTGCCATCAGTCTTAGTCTTCATTCTCGTACTATCGAGTCTTGAATTCTTGCGTTTGGTAATACCGTCGTGTGACTCCGCTGTAGGTGTTTCTGTGTGTAACTGTGAAGGAGTGCCTTTCGAAGCCCGTGGCTCCTATCGTCGCCACTTCGCCTTCATCAGCAGTTCTACAAGTTCTACACGCGGTTCCACTGCAGCAGCGAGCGCAAGTGGGCTGTCTGAGCATTGTTAATTCCGCCAGTAATCGCTGTAGCACTTGTGTGGTCGGCAGGACCTGTCACCAAAGCAGTGGTGTCACGTCTTCGCGTGATTATTGTCTTTGAACGAATGTGTTACCGTAAACTTACTTCCGAAGATTTGTCGTTAATTCGAATTTGAACTTCCGCGCTTTTCGTGATGTTATCGGTAGATGGCTAAGAAGCTACGGTAGATACACGTGTCGTCGGTGTAATATAGGGGTGATTCCTGTGCGTTTGCTTCAGTCCGCCTAGAGAGCGGCTCGCTGATTTTTTTATACTCCACAAAAAAGTGTGGAGTATATAGCGTTTGTGCGCGGAAGCAGAAAAGTTGCCCGTCTGGCGTTCGCGCGTGAAGCGGCCGATTTGCAAACGGTCTTTTGCGTTGGGTAGGCCTAGTAAGTGGGCAGGGTGGACACCAAACGGGGTCACGCTCCGGGACCCCGTCGGCGGGAAATTCAAAAATTTAAATTTTCAAAGTACTGAAAATTGGGTTGGGCAAGGTAGAACTCGAAAAAGTTGCATATAATGGTATATACTATCTTTTGATATGTTGTAGTACTCGATAGTGCCGAACACGCAAAAAAAGAATTGGATCGCTGCGGGACCCATTTTGGCGCCAAATTTGAAAAATTCGCGAATTTTGGCCCCGGGTGGACTTTGACGGGCTGCTGTGCGAGCTAGGTAGCAGCTAGAGCGGCGAGACCACTCTTGTTGCTCCTTCCCAGATGTCCTCTATCGAATGAGCCATGAACGGAGAAAATCGGGCGAAACACAAAAAACTTTCTTACACTGCGACTTTTTCGACTCCGGGGTCGAAAATTGCGATTTTTGCATTTCGGCGTCTATAGCGCTCGAATGCGTTGCCGAATCGTTCCAAAAGTAGTTTCAAACGATTCTACGCTTAAATCTGGTCTAGAAAAGTGTTTTGGAAGAATTTTCGAAGCTACAGTATCCCTGCAGCGTCCCTTTGAATTGTGGGTGTCCGGTCGACTTTCGCAATATTATACTCGATTTCGGGGTTTTCGGGGGCGCTGATTCCGAATTTGGCATTCGTTCAGTGTTTAGATAATGTTTGAACGTACCTATGACGAATTTGCATGCTACCGTACCCCAACTGCAGAATTTCGTTTCTGCGAGTCCATAGGAAGTTAGGGGTGTTGTATCTCGATTCTGGGGTATTCTGGGATGTAGATCACGAATTCGGCATTATTTTTCCGATTGGGAGTGTCAGGAGACCACAACAGGAGAGGAGTCACCGTGCGTAGGAGTTCAAATTTGTGGAGTATACTGCGTCCCCCGGACGACTTGCCTGGTCTTTCTTTTCTTTCTTGAGTGTGATCGGAAGGCGCCTCATTCTGTCGCGCTCCTTAGTCGTCCGTCGGTCGCGCTTCGTCGTCTCGTTGCTCATTCGTCGGATTTAGTCGAGTCTGTCGTCGTCGCATGTAGTTTTCGTCGTTTCGAGAGAAAGTCGGTCGAAAATCCGTCGATTTATCATACGTCTCGGTGCATCATCATTGCTCTCCCTAGAAATTCTCGCACGTGACTTGATAGGTGGTGATCTGTGTTATTCTTGTATAATTCCCCTCTTTTCGCAAAGGTGCGATCGTTTGGCGTGTGTGGAGGGCCGTCTACGAGCTTTGGAGGCAGCCGCAAGGGTCGTCCCAGAGGTGCTGCCTTCCCAAAGCCAAGAAGAACGGGAATTTCGCGGACTTTCGGCGTCAGCGACGGAACCCAAGGTGACAGGAAGATCAGCGGCCAAGGTGTGCAGCGTTTCTAATCGCAATGCTAGGCATGAACTGCGCATAAAACGGTTTTTAGCACTCGGACCCCAAAAGGGGCAGAGTGCTATAGTGGAGCTGCTACCGACTAACTTTTTTGCCCCAAGATTTCTCGCGCGTCGTTCATCCGATTTGGACGGGGGGTTTTTTTTAATCGATAGCTCTCGAGGGATAGTAGGTGTGGACGGACCTTCATTTTTATCGCGTAGTGGAAAAATTCAAAAATTTGAAAATTTACTTACTGGAGTGTAGGAGGCTAAGTTGACAGCCCAGCCCGGGGTATGCGATACCTGTTGAAACACCTCTTAAGAGCGTAAGGTTGTCTAGTGACTTGACTTGAAGCACCAGAACACGACTCGAGGCCTCACAAGCAGGCGCTGCGTAGCAATAAGTCCTTCGTCGACTATAAGCCACTGAGCTAACCATACAATAAACGACGGCCTACTTATACCGACACGAACTATGTAAGTAATGCATGGCATCCCTAATGGTGCCATGCTTACATGCCCCTTTCAACGAAAAGGCCATGTCGCCACTGCTTAGAACCTAAGATCAGAAATCACAATCACTGATTTCCTCGAACGCGTAGAACGGGGCGAACTTGAACGACCAGTTGCCTTGATCGACCTTGAACGAACTGGGCGAACCAAACGACCAGATGACGATACCTTAAACCTCACACGAGAAAATATTAGACAAGCAAACGACGACTATGTACTCTCAGTAGTCAAAGCGACAAGCTTTCAGAACTCTGCCTATCGCTCATCGCCTTAGCACTATCCGAGCGTCAATCGTGCGCTAAAATCGCTTCTCAACTCCTCAGCCTGTGTTTGTCACCTTCTGCTCTGCCTGTGCTTGTCACCTTCTCCTCTCTCCTCTCTTTCAAGAAGAAAGCGACTGTTCCCAGGACAGCCAAGCTCAAGCACACAAGCGCTCGCAATGCTACAGTGAGCCTTTAAGCAACTCAAACGCTCGACCTTGTACCCAGGACAAGGGAGAAACACGTCCAATCTGTACCCAGGACAGATGATGAAGATGACAAAGCGCATGTACCCAGGACGGGATCCGGTCACGTCCGCACTTTCTAGTTCTGCAATCTACAGACGTCCTACAATCTACAGAATTTGGCTTAGGCTTGGGCTTAGGCTCAGGCTTAGGCTTAGGTTTAGGCTTAGGCTTAGGCTTAGGCTATGGCTTAGGCTTACGCTGCGCGTATGGCTTTGAATCAGAACGCTACCGTACCTACTGCCCGCGTCGAAAAAAGTGCAGACGCGTCCTATCCTCACCCAGGACAGAGGCGCTATAGACAAGCACACTCAATCTCTACAGGCAACACAATACAAGTGACTCAGAACACCCTATAAGAACCATAGTCGGACACCGGAAACACGCGAGTATCTGTTCTGTAGTGGGACCAGTAGGAACCCGATTGTGGCATTCGACAACACCCCCAAACCCTGTTCCACAAACTGTCCACATTCTGATCCGACATCAGCGGTTGCGTTCTCCAGTTCCAACTCGATGGGTACTGACACGTGGTCTGACTCCAGTTCCAATTCGGTCTACGCAGCCAGGCGGGAAACCAGCGAGAACTGTCCCTACAGTAACCTCTATAGGACAATCGCTCCCTCTGTCCCTGCCAGTTCCTGGGACTTCGAACCCTGACTGGCTGATCGATGCTAGGCGACTCATTCGCGTCAAAGGACGAAGGCACGGCGGCCGACGAAAACACCTTCCCTGAGCCATTCGAGAGGCCAATACCGACTTTCCCCATCAGATCGTTGCCTATCAAAATATCGACAAGAAGATTGAAGCTAACTGGCGCCATCACTTCGAACGGAATCGCTTCGTTCTCACTCAAGCAATAGATACCTTTCAGCTTCACTGAACCTGTGCTCAGGAAAGTGGAACCATCTATGCCCGTTAACGGGAAATTCTGATCTTGCGCGATCAAATCAGCTCTACCATTCTGAAGCAAAGTCTCAACAATCCGAGGGCTAACAGTGGTCGTGGTTGCGCCTGAATCCAGGACGGCGACCTGGCTCTTCATCTGCCCATTCTTGAATCGGCGCTTCAAGTCCGGTGCAACTTGCGGCAAATCGTCAAAGAGAAAGTCCGTCGCGGGAATCAGTTTCGACTTCTGGTTCTCCTGCTTCGAGAGCTGGCACAACTCATAGGACGACAGATCCCTAGCCGACATGACAAATGCCTTTCCGGACCATTCCAGAGGAAAACCGGCCTGCGTAACTGGCGTCGGC
>JASAMZ010013277.1:0-40040 GCA_030248115.1 Linhomoeus sp. GSCO2_2 | reverse complement strand
GACATTTACATATTTTAATTGCAAATATCTCGTTTCCAAAATTAGCAACAGAAGTGGACATTGACATGTTACTCAGGGCATTCGACTCCATTAGGTGACAGTAACTGCCTGCCATGCTTTGTTAGACCATGTTCACACACACACAGACAGACAGACAGACACACAGAGTAACGAACAGAAAAGAGTGTCCTCAAAATCTTGCCAACTTTTTGTCACACTCATTCTTCACTACAATTTCATTTTGGTGCAGTACCTTTCTATTTCTGTGTCACGTCACATGTGTCAATGAACAATAGTTTTAAAGACTCGTGGAGTTTATATTTACATATTTCGCATATTTTTACCAAATCTAGCATTTACAAATTGTGTGTGCTACTGATTGGTTGTGTGCTACTAATTATCTAAAGTCTATACCTTTGCCTTTCTGATAAAACTTCACTGCTAGCACATCAGATGAAAAGCCACTTTCGCCATCTGTTTAATTTATACTCCAAATACCATGAAAATTGGCATAGAAGGGTTCCATTTCTGCATTTAAATGAGCCAAATTATGATACTTATTGTTTACTTTTGCTTGACTTTTACTCCAATAATCATGTGCTTCTATCAAATTTGTCATTTGCAATGTTTTTTCTTTTGTGAAAATTGTCAATGATTGACATGTCTGATGAAATAGGGGCAAGGGTTCTTTAGAAATGGCAAGAAGGCATAGGCCAGTAAGGACATTGTCAATTTATGGATTTTGGTAAAAATCATTTTCATTAAGTTTGGCAGTTACTGAAATTTTTCCTTTGTTGTGCTAGTGGTCTATGCACTTACCATTTCCAGACAGTTTTGTTCTCTTAATTGTGAATATCTCAAAAATAATGCAAAACAAGCAACATTAATTATGCTGTCTGAAACGATTCACTAAGTGCTTGGCAGACTGCATGCCCAATACAACCTTACAGTGCCATGCTTGTTCTATTTGAATTGGGTCAAATATATTCTTTGTGACTTTATTATGACATTCTGGACCTTCAATAACTTAAACACAGTTTCAGTTACAGACTGAGTGAAACTCAAGAGGTGACATGACTGGCACTAAAAATGAAACTCAGCCAGCATCATAATTTTGCATGAAACTAAAACTAATATGACTGTCTATTGGTCACCCTGCTTCGACACATAATTCAATGCTGACAAGTCCATTGGGAACCATAAGTAGTTGAACTGTGCAAACACCATGACAGACACTCAACATCTGCACTACTCGCAGCACCATGGTGCGGCAACAGTCTCAAATTAAAAAAAACTCTCTTGCAGGCAAGCTTTGTGTAAAGACTTGGTCACCACTTTGGCATCAGAGTTAGTGTGCACAGAATAGTGAAGTGCTAGGCATTTAGTGGGATTTTCTGATGCAACATCACCGCAGTTGGGTTTAAAGTCTTTGCACTTTGCTATTGCTACTTATTCCATTGCTGAATCAGAAAATTTACTGCAGGCACACATTGCACATATATTTGAGAAAACTTATCTACAGGGTGTCCCAGCCATCTATCCGGGGTTTCAATCGCTAATAACTTCCGCATTTTACAACGAAATTCAATCAAATTTACACACGATGTACGCCCGCTTAGGGAAATTTTGTTTGTTAAGTTTCAGCCTGTTCCGACTAATACTGCCCTAATGGCAAGGGTTTGATGAAGATTGGTCAATTTGTACAGTGAGCAGGTTGAGAGTACCAAGTGTGTGGCCGCCGTTCTCAAGTTTGGCTTCATATATCAGTCTCAACATTGGGCATGGCATACTGCAGGGTGAGCTTCAGCGTCGTGCAGAGAAAGTGGCTCCCATTTCTGACGTGACATTGCGCGAAGTGGCACAACTTGCTGTTCTTCGCGGCAAATGGTCTGAAATTTTTACAGTTGCTCAGAAACACCCTTTAGCACGTCATGCCAAACGATGGACTTGACACGGCGTCTGGAAGGGCGCTGTTCTCAGTTCTTCTTATGCGCTCCATATGAAATTGACCAATCTTCAACAAACCCTTGCCATTTGGGCAGTATTAGCCGTAACAGGCTGAAACTTAACAAACAAAATTTCCCTAAATGGATGTACATCGTGTGCAAATTTGATTGAATTTCGTTGCAAAATGCGGAAGTTATTAGCAATTGAAACCCCGGATAGATAGCTGGGACACCCTGTACAAATTGATACAAAAGATTGGCTGCAGGCATGTAGTGCCAATAGAAGTGCCTAAAATCAGAAACTATTTGCAATAATTTTTGCAGACTAGATATGCCCAATACATCTGTGCAAAGACATTGTCAAAGTTAAGCCATTTTAAAACAACTGAAATTTGCCAATTTTTACAAAAGCCTTAAAGATGATTTCATGAATTATAGAGTATCAAACTGTTTTCTAAATTCTTCATAGACTGTACCCAATACATCCGCAATAAATTTGAATTTACCATATTGCAATTTACGAATTTCGACACAACCCTTAAAAGTCCAAATTGCATAAATTTAGAATTTCAAAACTACCTACATATATGCCACAGTTGATCACGTGCTGTGCTACGCCCTTTCCACTTCAAGAAATGTGTCATTTTTGACACACATATTTTGAGGACTCCGACTACAAGAGCTGCGGTGCTATAGTGAGTCTGCTACCAATCAAAACTTTCACAACGGACTTTCGTGACTTTCTTATCCGATTCGGATGTGGTTTTTTAAACGATAGCTCTTGAAGGATAGTCGATGTGCTCAGGCCATCGTTCTTAGTAGAATAATTTTTGACAAGAATTCAAAAATTCGAATGTTTACACACTGGGAGAGTGTTCCCCTAAGTGTAACTCCTGGAATAATAAATCGTCTTTGATGCCCCTTGGATATGTTATAGCCCTCGACGAGACGAACAGGGCTAAAAGCATCTCGAACCTATCGGTTGACAGTTCTCAGGTTGTGACAGCCGAAAGTTGTTCTTGAACAAAGATTTGCGTTTAATGACTCTTAATAAAAGTTTGGAGTTGCTGGATCGGGCCAGGTATCTCAAATCGGCTGTTTTAAGATGTTATCTTTTTTGTAACACCTAAATCGCCAAAAGCCGCAGCGGAAATCGTGAGTTCTGCAGTACCAAAGGGTCAGTCGTGGGTGAAACAATGCAAGTTTCGACTTTCAGCCGTGTTAGCCATCGATTGTGATGGTGTAGAGCAAAATGTACTCCACCATGTGAATCTCTGCTGAAAACTGACCCGGTAGCAATTTTCGAAATAAAAGTTTCGGCTACCATGCCTCAGCCGCGTCAAAAATTCAAATTTTTACCCAGAGGACGAAATTAATGTTAGAGTCGATTCCGGTGCATTCGAGGTCGCTGATTCCTAATTTGTCGTTGTTTTCGCGTTTTGCGTCAAGATTCGCGAGTTTTGGCCGAAAATCTACCTACTGTAGCCCTACTTTGACGAAACTGAAAGTATGTTGAAATGTCTTGTGTACGTTTGACGTGTCGATTCTAGGGTGCCTCGTGACAAGGAACACGAATTCGCTATTGGTGTCTCAGTTTTGTGTCGTTTTTCGCCGCGCCTCAGCGCGGCGATGTGTATATATACAGATGACGATGTGTAGTCCGCGAACTTTTTTGTCCTGCCGAAGTAAAACACGTGACAGATGGCGTCAGGTAGAGTCGATGTCGCCGATTACGGATCCGATGAGATCTGCTGTTGCTAATTTCAAAATGAGTGTGGGTGTAACGTTTGAAGTTTGAAATTTTTCGACAAATTATCTCTATTTGCAATGTTACGGTGCTTACGGGGCATATCACGTGCTAAAGCACCGTAGTCTGCTGAATAGACGCCAACTGAGAGTATAAGAGCGCCGTTTTGAGAAACGCTGTAATGCGACAGCATGGCGTAGGCGGGAAAGCCGCCGGATCGCGCGCAAAAACGTGCGAGCCGACCGAGGTTCGATCCTCGGCGACCCTTTTGCTTTTTTGCTGCGCTTTATTCTGGTTTTGTCATTTACGTTTTGACGCCGAATAGGCAAACCACCATCGGCGTAGCGCCTTCTGGTTTCTCCACGTCAGCGAAATTGTTTACATAGGGTAACCTTAAATCTCTGTGGCCAATGCTCCCGGTAGCGAGTTTCGTTGAAGACTATACCTACGCTCACACCACCACCCCGTCGATTGGCATCTTGTCACACGATGGCGTCGATAACACCCAGCGAAGTGTTGGCGTCCGTTTGCGTTGCTGAGTCATCGTCGTAGTCGCGTCCAGTTGCTCCAAAAGTGGGCCAAGTTGTTTACCGAGCCTCAAAGCTCTGATAGTTGTGTTCAGACGCTAGCAAGTTTTCATCTTTGGCAAGTTTTTTTGTTGGATGTGAGGATTTCACACAGCTAGAAACTTTAGATCAACGGCGTCGTATCATGCCGATAACATCTAGCGAACGCGGCGATATCACTGATCACTTAGATCAGCTGTACAGACAACCGTATCGTGGTAATAGCTGCACTTGGTTTATAGCAGACTTTCTCAAGCTAATTTCTCCAGATGCGGCTAATGATGTGTATTAAGTTCACTAATCTGTTCGCCAAGATGTGACAGACACAATGTATAGGTTGAACTTTTTACACACACAGCTTGTTTTCGCCGCGCCTCAGCGCGGCGATGTGTATATATCAGATGACGATGTGTAGTCCGCGAACTTTTTTGTCCTGCCGAAGAAAACACGTGACAGATGGAGTCAGATAGAGTCGATGTCGCCGATTACGGATCCGATGAGATTTTCTGTTGCTAATTTCAAAATTAGTGTGGGTGTAACGTTTGAAGTTTGAAATTTTTCGACAAATTATCTATATTTTCAATGTTACGGTGCTTACGCGGCATATCACGTGCTAAAGCACCGTAGTCTGCTGAATAGACGCCAACTGAGAGTATAAGAGCGCCGTTTTGAGAAACGCTGCGATGCGACAGCATGGCGTAGGCGGGAAAGCCGCCGGATCGCGCGCAAAAACGTGCGAGCCGACCGAGGTAATCCTCGGCGAACCTTTTGCTTTTTTGCTGCGCTTTATTCTGGTTTTGTCATTTACGTTTTGACGCCGAGTAACCAAACCACCATCGGCGTAGCGCCTTCTGGTTTCTCCACGTCAGCAAAATTGTTTACATAACCTTAAATTTCTGTGTTCAATGCGAGCGAGTTTCGTTGAAGACTATACCTACGCTCACACCACCACCCCGTCGATTGGCATCTTGTCACACGATGGCGTCGATAACACCCAGCGAAGTGTTGGCGTCCGTTTGCGTTGCTGAGTCATCGTCGTAGTCGCGTCCAGTTGCTCCAAAAGTGGGCCAAGTTGTTTACCGAGCCTCAAAGCTCTGATAGTTGTGTTCAGACGCTAGCAAGTTTTCATCTTTGGCAAGTTTTTGTGTTGGATGTGAGGATTTCACACAGCTAGAAACTTTAGATCAACGGCGTCGTATCATGCCGATAACATCTAGCGAACGCGGCGATATCACTGATCACTTAGATCAGCTGTGCAGACAACCGTATCGTGGTAATAGCTGCACTTGGTTTATAGCAGACTTTCTCAAGCTAATTTCTCCAGATGCGGCTAATGATGTGTATTAAGTTCACTAATCTGTTCACCAAGATGTGACAGACACAATGTATAGGTTGAACTTTTTACACACACAGCTTGTTTTCGCCGCGCCTCAGCGCGGCGATGTGTATATATACAGATGACGATGTGTAGTCCGCGAACTTTTTTGTCCTGCCGAAGTAAAACACGTGACAGATGGCGTCAGATAGAGTCGATGTCGCCGATTACGGATCCGATGAGATTTGCTGTTGCTAATTTCAAAATGAGTGTGGGTGTAACGTTTGAAGTTTGAAATTTTTCGACAAATTATCTCTATTTGCAATGTTACGGTGCTTACGCGGCATATCACGTGCTAAAGCACCGTAGTCTGCTGAATAGACGCCAACTGAGAGTATAAGAGCGCCGTTTTGAGAAACGCTGCGATGCGACAGCATGGCGTAGGCGGGAAAGCCGCCGGATCGCGCGCAAAAACGTGCGAGCCGACCGAGGTTCAATCCTCGGCGAACCTTTTGCTTTTTTGCTGCGCTTTATTCTGGTTTTGTCATTTACGTTTTGACGCCGAGTAACCAAACCACCATCGGCGTAGCGCCTTCTGGTTTCTCCACGTCAGCAAAATTGTTTACATAACCTTAAATTTCTGTGTTCAATGCGAGCGAGTTTCGTTGAAGACTATACCTACGCTCACACCACCACCCCGTCGATTGGCATCTTGTCACACGATGGCGTCGGTAATACCCAGCGAAGTGTTGGCGTCCGTTTGCGTTGCTGAGTCATCGTCGTAGTCGCGTCCAGCTGCTCCAAAAGTGGGCCAACTTGTTTACCGAGACTCAAAGCTCTGATAGTTGTGTTCAGACGCTAGCAAGTTTTCATTTTTGGCAAGTTTTTTTTGTTGGATGTGAGGATTTCACACAGCTAGAAACTTTAGATCAACGGCGTCGTATCATGCCGATAACATATAGCGAACGCGGCGATATCACTGATCACTTAGATCAGCTGTACAGACAACCGTATCTTGGTAATAGCTGCACTTGCTTTATGGCAGACTTTCTCAAGCTAATTTGTCCAGATGCGGCTAATGATGTGTATTAAGCTCACTATACTGTTCACCAAAATGTGACAGACACAATGTATAGGTTGAACTTTTTACACACACAGCTTGTTTGTACTCCGAACAGCCACTTTCCTAAAGCCGAAACTCAAGTGTTTCAAATTTCGAATGCATTTCAAATCATGGTCTAGTATAAGTTTTCGCGCGCAATTCAACTTTCGAACTGAAGGACACGTATGTAGTGTGGAAAGACGGCGGGTGGAATGAGCCTTTGCGCATGAATTGCCAATTCTTCCCATTCAAGATGGCAAGGCGAGTCTGCAGTCGGCAGATGACCGGACCTTGACCCTGCGCAGGTGCATTACTAGTCGAATGAAAGCAAAAGTTGCATCTTAGAGACTTAGACTTATTTTGGCCTGGTCTACAGGTTTCCAATGGAGTTCTGCAACGCTCCGACCTTTGTGGGTGCAAGGAATTGAAGTTTCGCGAAGTCTGAAGCTCGCGCGCCTGCCAATTTGGTGAATCTTTGCCAACGGTTCCTTGGGAGGCTTGCTTCATCGTATATGAGTGAAGGTATGATTTCTCCCATTTTGGTGGGAGTACTTCGATGCAGGGGGGCTCCTCGTTTCCACGTTTCCCTTGTTATAAATATCTCCCAGTTCTAAAATTAACAACAGAAGCGAATCACGTTGCTTGGCATCATCAAGTTCTCCACGAGTCATTAACCGTCATGCTCAGTTAGATCCCTGCACATACACTCATACACAGAGAAGCAAGCAAACAGACAAGAGCGTCCGTACATATATTTGCGCGCTGTCGCGCGGCGAAAAGATTATCGAAATCTTGAGAGAGCTGTTTCAGTGGCGCTGCTGCCTACCTGTAGGTAGTTCAAATGTGCCAAGAATTGAGGCCGTGCAGTCTACTAGGCAAACAATGCCTTTGTTGCGTACGCGCACTCCGCCTTCCATCTCGTTGGTGGCGCTCCCCAGACTCCCGCGCAGTCTTGTTTGGACGAATAGTAGAGAATAATAGTGCTTTCGCTGTGTATAATAGGCTGCTGCGCGATGCGCTCTGGAATTCGCTTAGTGCTAAATCCCGCAAAAAGATATGGTGTAGCTACGGCGAGCATTGTGGGACGTCCCAACACGATGCTGTCACACAACAACAGTACAGCATGCAATGCAAATGCATGCAGATGGTCGCAAGGGGTGTCGCGAGCAGTTTGACATGCTCGTCGTAGCACATCATTCTTTGTGAGCAATGCAGGAATTTCTGATTCTGTCTTTGACACTTTGGGAGATTGTGTATACAGGTCACGTTTTCTCTTCTTGTAAGCTACTCGATGATCAGAGCGCCATTTCAAAAGCTTTCAGTTAAAGATCACCATGCTGCGAAACGCATTGTAGGTCTGTCTTAAGGTGTCACCCTGTTGAGGTCACTGAAAACTCGTGCGAGAAGCCTATCTTTACACTTTCATGTTAGTAGCGGCATGAAACAAGCAAACAGGGTGTTGTTTAATAGTATTCCAACTTTTATCATTGTTATCAGTGATAACAGAGGTGTTGTGATAGGCAGTCACATGGTTTGTAGCAACTGTGGTGGTATCCCTCCGCCACTACCCCTTATGTGGCAAATTATCACTAATGGCATTATCAGTGATAAGACGGCTGTTGGTGATAAGCGCACCGACAGAGTAAGTCAAGAACTAGTGACACTTGGGATCACTTCGTATTCTTCTGTCAACCACTCTAATGCGGTTAGTTAACATGGTTGCCATTATCACTGATAAGAGGTCTGTGAGTGATATGAATGGTAGCCTAGTAGAGTGGAGACACAACTGTTGTGCTTCTTCGCAACACTGAAACTGTAAAGTGCACGACTACGAGTCAACGACGACAGCGCCACGGCGCAGTCGTCGCAGCCACTCCATCGCGCCCTTTGGATTCTGCAGATGGCAGCGTGGTCCTGCTCCAGTGAGGCTTCTGCGCAGTTGGATGCGCACCAAATCCCCAACCTTCAGACCTCTCGTGTCTGCTGGTCGCTGATTGGCCAATTTCTCCAGACGCTCTATCACGTCGAGTTGATTCTTGGCGTCAATTTCTATGGGACTGGCCCAGCCGAGTCTCTTCAGTTGACGTTGATTCAGGGCCTGCACAACCTTGGTCAAGCGGTCTTGAAACTTGTCCACTCTTCTTGTGAGAGTCAATTGGCGTCTCAGTCGCTGCTTCAACAGTCGTATGGCAGATTCTGCTAGTGCGGCCTGAAGATACGTCAAATAGTTCATTCAAGCTTTGTTGTACAGCAACTGGTTCAATTTCCAACCTTATTTGGAGCCTGATAGACGGTTTGAATGTTTACAGCGTTGTCCTTGAGGAAATTTCTAGCTTTGTAGCCTTGTAGCTCGGCTCCTTGGTCAACCAAGAGGGTGCTGGGCTTCCTTCCAGTATCGAATATTTGTTGCAGTCCTCTGATCACCTCTTCTGCCTTGTTGTTCTTCAGCGCGATGGCCCAAATATAGTGGGACAGGTTCTCCACAACCACAAGTATGCAGCCAATTCTCAGGCGTCTGAGCGTCTTGGCAGGGAAGAATGCCAAATCTGCTGACCAACTATCGTCTAACCCTTTCGGTATGAAGACTCTGCAATAGGAAGTTGCGCTTTGCGCTTCAACTTACTGCACATAATGCAGGTACATCTCGCCACAAACCTTCTGGGAAAACGCTCGTTTCTATCCCTTTCAATAGTCAGTCCTTCAAACTGTGCTCGTAGCAATGTAGCTAATGCTGACAGACTTATGTTGTAGCCCTTGCTTTTAATATAGGTGTGGAACTGTTTAATTGGTGAAAAGGAAAATGGTTCGTCTGGGTTCAAGTAAAGTTTCAATATTTTCTGTTTTTGTTCATCCATGGTACAAAAAGAATTGTACTGACGACATGCAAGAAAACACTATGAAGGTCAAAACACTATAATGGCGTCTTGAAACGCTCGCGTATTAATTACACCAGGCACACCTTTAGTGGACTGGCTGAACGTGGCATGCCTATGGCATGCTGATTCTATGCATTCTACATACGGATTCGAAACTGTCTGCGATGACGTCATTCCAGCCCATCCGCGACGCGCGCTCGGACGCGTTAGAACGTGCTCGCGCTTGGCCGGGGAAGGGCCGATTTAGCGCACGTCGTCAGGCCGGCGAGATCAAGATTGCGCGCGCCGCGTCATCCCGTCCATACTACCGTATCGGTTTCGAAAAACGTCACGGCACCAATATGTATGAAGTAATACCTTGCAACATTGAATTTGCATACTGTGCAAGGTGGCGCATTTGCGAAAAATTTCGCAAACATACAGGTGGGATTACGGTATTTGGCGCAAATTTGAACGGGACGCGACTTTTGGCGCGAATTCAACAATTCGGCTGCGGGTACGGTAGAAAAAATAGAGCCCGACGCGGGCAGGCGCTATACTTGCAATACGTGGGGAGGTCGGGGCTGTCGAATCGTGCACCTAGCATAGGGGATTTAACACTAGGGGCTGTAGTGGCATTGGGAATTGGCCGGTTTATCAGGCGCTATAGTGGCAACTATCTTCTGTATGTGCGTGTTTCGAACGTCCTGCCCAAACTTGAGTACACTTCTCCAACTCGCCGACGGGCACGCTTAGCACCTCAGCCAAACGAATTACAGCACAGTCGCCCTGACGCCGATTTACTAAGGTTCAAACTTTTCCTTCAGTCTTTCTCGAGAGGAATCACACAAATGCCGCTCGAAGCTTGTGCCAGACACAACGGGAATCCATTACTTCACTACGCGACTAGAACGCCACGCAACGCCAAAATATGAAAGTGTAGTTGCCAATCTCACTACGTAGCAGCATTTGGCCTGTAGAAGCGTAGCATGTGTGCTACAGACAACAGACAACTGGATATGATCACCTGCCTAGCTGTGTAAGATGAATGCTGTTTAAACTTATCACAAATAATAATTCTAAGTCAAGCACTTGCAGAGCATTCCATGATTGACACTGCACTGAGTTCCTTACAATGACAAAACAGGCGGCTTGTTACAGTTTACCGTAACTTCACTAGTTCACTTGTGTTTGTCTTTTATTAAGTTTGCCTCTCACTGGGCCGATCCTTCTCCGGATGCCAACAGACATCCTTCTTTAGTTCTTGCAGAAGCCACCAGTGTGTGCTGGTGGCCTCGCGCCGGTTCACACGTTTTCTATCTTTTCGCCGCGCCCCAGCGCGGCGAGTATATATACGGACGCTACTGTCCGTTCGTGTGTGTGTCCGTGTGTCTGTGTGTGTCACAAAACTAGACATGGCGGTTAGTGCCACCCAATGGAGTCGAATGCGCTGAGTAACGTGTCGATGTCCGTTTCTGTTGCTAATTTCGCTATTTCGAGATATTTACACTTAAAATACGAAAATGTCAAAAATGACGCTTTCATTTACAAGTCGTATCGGCAAAGTTTTTGCTGAAATGGAAAGGGCATAAGACGCGATGAATTTGTGACATAGTTTAGGATTTTGGAATTTACGAAATTAGGGATATTTACAATATTACATATTTACAATATTATATTTATTTAAAATCCCCAAATTTCGACAATTTCAAACGGCTTAAATTTCAAAATTTTTTTTACGGATGTGTCAAGGATAGTCTGCCAAGTATTTGTCAAATAGCTTCAGATTTTATAATTAATGAAATTAGGCATATTTTCAAGGGTATTGTCAAAATTCCCAAATTTCGACAATTTCAAACGGCTTAAATTTCAAATTTTCTTCGCACGGATGTATTGAGCATAGTCTGCCAAGTATTTATCAAACAGTTTCAGATTTTATAATTAACGAAATTAGGGATATTTTCAAGGGTGTTTGCAAAATTCCCAAATTTCGACAATTTCAAACACCTTAAATTTCAAAACTTCTTTGCACTGATGTATCGAGCATAGTCCGCCAAGTATTCAACAAATAGTTTCAGATTTTATAATTAACAAAATTAGGGTTATTTTTAATAGTTTTGTCAAAATTCCCAATTTTCGACAAATTCAAACAGCTTAAATTTCAAAACTTCTTTGCACGAATGTATGGAGCATAGTCTGCCAAGCATTTAACAAATAGTTCTATATTTTATAATTAATGAATTTAGGGATATTTTCAAGGTTTTTTTCGAAATTGCCAAATTTCGACAATTTCAAACAACTTAAAATTCAAAATATCTTTGCGTGGATGTATCGGGCGTAGTATGTCAAGTAATTATGAAGCAGTTTCAGATTTTAGAATAAACGAAATTAGGAATATTTTAAAGTTTTTTTTCAATTATGGCAGATTTCGGCAATTTTAAATAGCTAAAACTTAACTAAATATTTTTCCATGGATGTGTCCGGCAACGTATGTTTTGCCACCTATTCAATCGAAAACGAAACGCGGCAATTCTGTTCATTGTGCGGTTCTGCAATCTACAGCATCGCTACCGTAACCGTCCGCATTTGTGACCCAAAAGAAAAGGGCGTCGTCCCATTTAGACCCTCTTCATTCCAAAGTGAACCTGCGGCGAACATTCCTGATCCATTTATGAATCAGTACCCACCAATGCAGCATAATATAGGCATCGAATGCCCAACAACGGCACACACTTTCTTTGGAAACTCGAGGTAACTGCGGCGATACTCCCCAAAGAAATGCTCAAGTTTCTATTCTGATACAATATTGAATATACTCCTCAAATGCACGACACACTATACAATGCCAATCAACCATCATCGGGTACCCAGTTTTTTCGCCGCGCCCCAGCGCGGCGAGTATATATACGGACGTCCGTGTGTGTGTGTGTGTGTGTGTGTCCGTGTGTACGGAACAACTAGACATGACGGCTAGTGCCACCCAATGGAGTCGAATGCGCTGAGTAACGTGTCGATGTCCGTTTCTGTTGCTAATTTCGCTATTTCGAGATATTCACAATAACAAGTCTCTTTTAAAAAGCGGAGTGCTTTTGAGCTTTGAATTTTTACTGAGATTGTAGCAAGGGCTTTTCCGGTTTCGGGCAGCGTCTTTGACTCTCCTCGCGACTACACTTTTTGGAGTGGTCTTGCTACGCAACATTGGTATCGCTCGGGTTTAATTCTTTACACTAAGAAAATCATCTTTTCAGACTAAATTTTAAAAAAAGACAGTGGAATCTAGCGCAAAACTACAGGTTAATTGTGAGCATGATTTGATGTTGGCTTGCAGTGAGCTCTTCAGCGATGTCAAGACCGCCGCTCTGCAACGCACGAGTGCCAAGATATAACAAACCAAAATCTGCAGTTTTCATCGCGTTTTGGTTACTGTAGCCCTCTCATTGACCTTTTGAAACTTTTTGTTGTCGGATTCTTGCTCAGGAGGTCGAGCGCTTCATTTTGATATGCAATTCGACTAGGTTCGATGAAGTTTTGACTTTTCGCGGACATTACTTCGGGATACTGTAGCGCGCAATTTTTAAAACTTGTTATTATTTCGGCGTCGCAGTTCGCGAGAGTAGTCCGAGGGCTACCCGTCGATGTGTCGAACTCAACCCAGCGACGTCAGACAAGCGAGTTATTAAGCCCGAAGCAAGTGTGTCGTTTCCAGTTTTCGACGCGTTTTGGTTACTGTAGCTGTCTAGTTAAACTTTTAAAACTTTTTGTTGTCGGATTCGTGCTCAGAAGCCCAGCGCGGCGAGTATATATGTTACGTCCACTTTCCGCATTCGTCCAGAAGCCGCATAATGCGGATTCTGGACGCGTCTCCGTCCAGATTCCGCATAATGCCGATTCTGGACGCCGCGCCGTCCAGAATCGGCATTGGAAAGAAGGGACATGCCCCCACACATTATGCGTGATCTGGACGTCCAGAATCAGCATTCCTTTGGCTTCGCATGCCGGAGGTGCACAGCAGGCCTAAGCAGGAGGTGAAGTAGATGGATGAGTGTTTACCCCACCCACTGTTTGCACTAAAACTCGGCCGGCGTCGCGCCTGGCGGGTCTCAGCTGAGGCTTAGCGCGACCACCAACTTCAGGGCGCGCTCCGCGCGCCCTGAAGTCGGTCACCGGTCGCGTTAAGCCTAAGCTTCGACCCGCCAGACTGCGACGCCGACTGACTCTTGTGCACTGTGGGCGCAGGGCGAGCCTAAGCATAGCCTAATTTCAAAGGAAAATAATGCTTTCAAATGAAAGAAACATTGTATTCGATCAAGAAAGGCGGATTCTGACCGTCCAACTTACTACGCATATCGAGCCAAGAGCATGCTTCTCCAATCTCTAAGGCGGATCCAGAATCCGCCTTATGCGGAATGTGGACGGGTCGCCGTCCAGAATCGGCATATGCCGATTCTGGACGAATGCGGATTCTGGACGTCACATATATACGGACGCTATTCTCCGTGTGTGTGTGTGTGTGTGGGTACGGAACAACTAGACATGACGGTTAGTGCCACCCGATGGAGTCGAATGCGCTGAGTAACGTGCCGTTGTCCGTTTCTGTTGCTAATTTCGCAATTTCGAGATACTCACAATTAAAATACGAAAATGTCAAAAATGACACTTTTATTCACAAGTCGTATGGGCAAAGTTTTTGCTGAAATGGAAAGGGCATAAGACGCGATGAATTTGTGATATAGTTTCAAATTTTAGAATTCACGAAATTAGGGATATTTTCAAGGATTTTGTCAAATTTCCCAAATTTCGACAATTTCAAACGGCTTAAATTTCAAAACTTCTTTGCACGGATGTGTCGATCTTAGTATGTCAAGTATTTAGCAAATAGTTTCGGAGAATATAATTAACGAAATTAGGGATATTTTCAAGGGTTTTGTTAAAATCCCCAAATTTCGGCAATTTCAAACGGCTTAAATTTCAAAATTTCTTTTCACGGATGTGTCGAGCATAGTCTGCCAAGTATTTATCAAATAGTTTCAGATTTTATAATTAGCGAAATTAGGGTATTTTCAAGGTTTTTGTCAAAATTCCCAAATTCCGACAAATTCAAACAGCTTAAATTTCAAAACTTCTTTGCACGGATGTATCGAGCATAGTCCGCCAAGTATTTTTCAAATAGTTTCAGATTTTATAATTAACGAAATTAGGGATATTTTCAAGGGTTTTGTAAAAATTCCCAAATTTCGACAAATTCAAACGGCTTAAATTTCAAAACATCTTTGCACGGATGTATCGAGCATAGTCTACCAAGTATTTGTCAGATATGTAGTTTCAGATTTTATAATTAACGAAATTAGGTTATTTTTAATAGTTTTGTCAAAATTCCCAATTTTCGACAAATTCAAACAGCTTAAATTTCAAAACTTATTTGCTCGAGTGCATCAAGAATAGTCTGCCAAGCATTTAACAAATATGTAGTTCTATATTTTATAATTAATGAATCTAGGGATATTTTCAAGGCTTTTCTCAAAATTGCCAAATTTCGACACTTTCAAACAACTTAAATTTCAAAATATCTTTGCGTGGATGTATCGGGCGTAGTATGTCAAGTAATTATGAAGCAGTTTCAGATATTAGAACTAACGAAATTAGGAATATTTTCAAGTTTTTTTTCAAATATGGCAGATTTCGGCAATTTCAAATAGCTAAAACTTAGTAATATTTTTCCATGGATGTGTCCGACAACGTTTTTGCCACCTATTCAATCGTAAACGAAACGCGGCAATTCTGTTCATTGTGCGGTTCTGCAATCTACAGCATCGCTACCCTAACCGTCCGCATTTGTGACCCAAAAGAAAAGGGCGTCGTCCCATTTAGACCATCTTCATTCCAAAGTGAACCTGCGGCGAACATTCCTGATCCATTTATGGATCAGTACCCACCAATGCACCATAATATAGGCATCGAATGGCCAACAACGGCACAAACTTTCTTTGGAAACTCGAGGTAACTGCGGCGAGAGAGACTCCCCAGAGAAATGCTCAAGTTTCTATTCTGACACAATATTGAATATACTCCTCAAATGCACGACACACTATACAATGACAATCAACCATCATCGGGTACCCAGTTTTTTCGCCCGGCCTCAGCCGGACAAACCCCTACGAGAGCTCTTCGTCCGTTCGTCCGTCCGTTCGTCCGTCCGTTCGTCCGTCCGGAACGCTTTCAGATCTCGGTGTTGAAAAGTCGTAGGAAGGTGATCTTGGACTTTATGGATAGGTCTCGACTCACTGGTAATGTTGCTAAGAGACTTCGAAATTCAAAAGTTTGAATTGCGCGCGCTACAGTAATCCGAAGGTCAAAACGGAAAATGGCTCTAACTCGCTCGTCTTACGTCGTAGAGCGGCGTGCGATAAGTCAACTAAAAGGTGTCGACGTGCTCTTTCGTTGGGCATTAAAACTTTTGTTAATTACGCAAACACGCAACACGAAAAGCGACATTCTCGCGTTTTTAACGCAGAAATCGCTCTAACTCGCTCAGCGTGCGTCGTACGGAGACGATCTTGGGTTGGTTGGATAGCTCTCGACTCACTGATCATTTGTTCTTTTATTGGTCGAAACCCAAAAGTTTGAATTTCGGGAGCTACAGTAACCCAAAGGTTTAAAACGCAAAACTTATCTAACTTGCTCGTCTTCCGTCATAGAGAGACGATCTCGAGTTCGTTGAATAGGTTTCGGCACACTGATAACTCCGTTAGGAGAAGTCGAAATTCAAAAGTTTGAATTGCGCGCGCTACAGTAACCCGAAGGTCCAAAACGCAAATCGGCTCTAATACGTTCGTCTTACGTCGTAGAGCGGCGTGCGACAGGTCAACTAAAAGGCCTCGACGTGCTCTTTCGTTTGGCATTACAAATTTTCTTAATTACGCAAACACGCAACACGAAAAGCGACATTCTCGCGTTTTTAACGCAGAAATCGCTCTAACTCGCTCAGCGTGCGTCGTAGAGAGACGATCTTGAGTTGCTGGATAGCTCTTGACTCACTGATCATTTGTTCTTCTATTGGTCAAACTCAAAAGTTTGAATATCGCGAGCTACAGTAACCCAAAGGTGCAAACAGCAAATGGGCCCTAACTCGCTCGTCTTACGTTGTAGAGCGGCATTCGTTCGACCGTTTGAAAGCTTACGTTAAGGCAGTTGTTGAACGGTCATTTCTAAAGAAATACTTGTCTTACGTTTTAAACCCTTGTCTTACGAACAACTTTGTCAGCAGAAATAATTAATCCCGGGCGATCCCAATGTTGCCCTGCAACAACCTCTCAGAAATGCGTGTGTCTTGCTCAAAAAAATAATCCCGGGCGATCCCAATGTTGCCTTGCAACAACCGCTCAGAAATGCGTGTGTCTTGCTCAAAAAAATAATCCCGGGCGAACCCAATGTTGCCTTGCAAGAACCTCTCAGAAAGGAGTGGGTCAGAAGTAGCGCATGAATAGTGGACTCCGGGCGGGCGCGCGTCATATCGGAAAGGCTTCGAAATAATTTACAAAAGTATCCACTCTTTTACTCTTCCACTATAAAACACTCACAAACCACTCTGTATTAATAAAACAACTCAACTTTTTTAAAACAGCTTGTTACTCTAAGCTTGTTACTCTAAGCTTGTTTCTCTCCAAGCAACCCAACAACCCAACAACCCAACAACACACAAAGCGGCGCGAAAACGGGGCCGCAGACGTGGCGGCATGCGCTGAATCACTTAAATTGTTTTTTCGCCGCCCCCCAGGGCGGCGAGTATATATACGGACGCTATTGTCTGTGTGTGTGTGTGTTTGTGTGTGTGTGTGTGTGTGTGCGGAATATCTAGACATGACGGTTAGTGCCACCCAATGGAGTCGAATGCGCTGAGTAACGTGCCGTTGCCCGTTTCTGTTGCTAATTTCCCTATTTCGAGATATTTACAATTAAAATATGAAAATGTAAAAAAATGACACTTTTATTTACAAGTCGTATCGGCAAAGTTTTTGCTGAAATGGAAAGGGCGTAAGACGCGATGAATTTGTGACATAGTTTCGGATTTTGGAATTCACGAAATTAGGGATATTTTCAAGGTTTTTGTCAAAATTCCCAAATTTCGGCAAATTCAAACAGCTTAAATTTCAAAACTTCGTTGCACCGATGTATCGAGCATAGTCTGCCAAGTATTTAGCAAGTAGTTTCAGCGAATATAATTAACGAAATTTAGGATATTTTTAAGGATTTTGTTAAAATCGCCAAATTTCGACAATTTCAAACGGCTTAAATTTCAAAATTTCTTTTTACGGATGCGTCTAGCATAGTCTGCCAAGTATTTATCAAATAGTTTCAGATTTTATAATTAACGAAATTAGGGATATTTTCAAGGGTATTGTCAAAATTCCCAAATTTCGACAATTTCAAACGGCTTAGATTTCAAATTTTCTTTGCACGGATGTATCGAGCATTGTCTGCCAAGTATTTAACAGATAGTTTCAAATTCTATAATTAACGAAATTAGGGATATTTTCAATGGTATTGCCAAAATTCCCGAATTTCGACAATTTCAAACGGCTTAAATTTCAAATTTTCTTTACATGGTTGTGTCGGGCATAGTCTACCAAGCATTTAGCAAATAGTTGCAGATTCTATAATTAACGAATTTAGGGATATTTCAAGGCTTTTGTCAAAATTGCCAAATATACACAATTTCAAACAGCTTAAATTTCAAAATTTCTTTTCACGGATGTGTCGAGCATAGTCTGTCAAGTATTTATCAGATAGTTTCAGATTTTATAATTAACGAAGTTAGGGATATTTTCAAGGGTTTTGCCAAAATTCCCAAATTTCGACAATTCCAAACGGCTCAAATTTAACAATGTCTTTGCGTTGATGTATTGGGCACAGTATGCCAACTAGTTAGCAAATAGTTTCAGATTTTGTAATTAACGAATTTAGGGATATTATCAAGGTTTTTGTTAAAATTCCCAAATTTCGGCAATTTCAAAAATAGCTAAAATTTCAAAATGTCTTGACATGGTTGTGTCGGGTATTGTCTGCCAAATAGTTCTAGATTTTATAAATACGAATTTTGCAACGGTGCCGTAACCGTCCGCATTTGTGACCCAAAAGAAAAGGGCGTCGTCCCATTTAGACTCTCTTCATTCCAAATTCAACCTGCGGCGAACATTCCTGATCCATTTATGGATCAGTACCCACCAATGCGCCTTATAGGCACCGATTTACCAAGATTGGCACAAACTTTCTTTGGAAAGTCGAGGTAACTGCGGGGAAACTCCCCGAAGAAATGCTCAACTTTCTATTCTGACACACTGTGGAATACACTCCTCAAATGCACAAAACACTATGCGATGCCAATCAACCATCATCGGGTACCCAGTTTTTTCGCCCGGCCTCAGCCGGGCGAACCCCTACGAGAGCTTTGCGTCCGTTCGTGCGTTCGTCCGTTCGTCCGTCACGCTCTCAGATCTCAGCGTTGGAAAGTCGTAGGAAGGAGATCTTGGACTTTATGGATAGGTCTCGACTCACTGAGAATTGCGCTAAGAGGTTTCGAAATTCAAAAGTTTGAATTGCGCGCGCTACAGTAACCCGAAGGTCTAAACGGAAAACGGCTCTAACTCGCTCGTCTTACGTCGTAGAGCGGCGTGCGATAGGTCAACTAAAAGGTCTCGACGTGCTCTTTCGTCTGGCATTCAAAATTTTCTTAATTACGCAAACACGCAACACGAAAAGCGACATTCTCGCGTTTTTAACGCAGAAATCGCTCTAACTCGCTCAGCGTGCGTCGTACGGAGACGATCTTGGGTTGGTTAGATAGCTCTCGACTCACTGATCATTTGTTCTTCTATTGGTCGAAACTCAAAAGTTTGAATTTCGGGAGCTACAGTAACCCAAAGGTTTAAAACATAAAACTTATCTAACTCTCTCGTCTTCCGTCATAGAGAGCCGATCTTGAGTTCGTTGAATAGGTTTCGGCACACTGATAATTCCGTTAAGAGAAGTCGAAATTCAAAAGTTTGAATTGCGCGCGCTACAGTAACCCGAAAGTTCAAAACGCAAAACGGCTCTAACACGCTCGTCTTACGTCGTAGAGCGGCGTGCGATAGGTCAACTAAAAGGTCTCGACGTGCTCTTTCGTTTGGCATTCAAAATTTTGTTAATTACGCAAACACGCAAAACGAAAAGCGACATTCTCGCGTTTTTAGCATAGGAATCGCTCTAACTCGCTCAGCGTGCGTCGTAGAGAGATGATCTTGAGTTGCTGGATAGCTCTTGACTCACTGATCATTTGTTCTTCTATTGGTCGAAACTCAAAAGTTTGAATATCGCGAACTACAGTAACCCAAAGGTTCAAACAGCAAATGGGCCCTAACTCGCTCGTCTTACGTTGTAGAGCGGCATTCGTTCGACCGTTTGAAAGCTTACGTTGAGGCAGTTGTTGAACGGTCATTCCTAAAGAAATACTTTTGTTTTTAAACCCTTGTCTTACGATCAACTTTGTCTGCAAAAATAATTAATCCCGGGCGATCCCAATGTTGCCCTGCAACAACCGCTCAGAAATGCGTGTGTCTTGCTCAAAAAAATAATCCCGGGCGATCCCAATGTTGCCCTGCAAGAACCTCTCAGAAAGGAGCGTGTCAGAAGTAGCGCATGAATAGTGGACTTCGGGCGGGCGCGCGTCATATCGGAAAGGCTTCGAAATACTTTACAAAAGTATCCACTCTTTTACTCTTCCACTTTAAAACACTCACAAACCACTCTGTATTAATAAAACAACTCAACTTTTTTAAAACAGCTTGTTACTCTAAGCTTGTTTTGTACCATCAGCATATCTCTTGGTTCATCTGAGACATAGTCTCGCTAATTGTCGTCGTTGTTGTTGTTGATACCCTAGTAGTTGTTCTTTTTGTCGTCTTGGTGGTTCTTCTTGTCGCTTTCGTTGCAGTTCTTGCGATTGCTTCTGTAGCAGTAGTTGCAGTTGTAGTTGTGGTTGTAATCGTTGAAGTTCCGGTGAATATTGTCGCCTTTGTAGGCGGTGGAGGACCTTTTAGTTGATCCAACACTGATACAATTGCTCTGAAGAGCCACTTTATTGTCGGCTTGTGAAACACGTTTCACATAGGGGTTTCAACGCCATTTCGTAGTTAAGCAGTGCTGTTTCCTAGACGCATCGGCGTCGGCAGTCGTGCAAGCCACTTACCCGTTTAAATACCTGAGATTATGAGAGCCTTGCAATGGGGCGATCGAATCCTGGCAGTCGTCGCGCAGTAATTCGGCGCAGTGCTCTGGCCTTAATCTCGTCATGCTGTAGTTGTGTTGAAGCTGAAGGCGCACAAAGTTCACAGTGAAGTGGCCTCATACTTCGCCCCGAAGTTCTCCCGACAGCCGGAAAGTCCGCTGTGGCAGCGAGGAGTGGCATGGCAGGTCGGCAGCGTGCACCGACAGTCGCAGACGCACTGGCAGTTGACGCAACGGCTCAGACTCTGACAATCGCGCGAGCTTCGGCACTGGTCGTGCTCTTTACTAAAATTGACTCCTGTAGGAACATGCTGGTTTTATTCGCCGCGCCTCAGCGCGGCGAGGTGTATTAGTATGCTCTAGCGGATGATGTGCGCGCCTTCGGCCCGCGCTGAGGGATGCCCTGCGCGGACTCGCTTCACCCGCCCGCTCGGCCTTTTCGTCTCGCTCGGCGCTGCCGCCGTCTGACTTCTCTTTAGTCTACTCTGCTTCGTGTTGTTCTTGGTTCTATTCCATTGCTCGGAAAAAATCTTTTGTTGCTCGAAAAATCCCATTTGCAAGTTTTTTTGCCCGCCCTCAGGCGGGCGACACCCTACGAGAGTTCGGCGTGCGTGCGTACGTACGTACTGTACGTCCGTACGTACGTACGTCCGTTCTTTGCACGGATGTATCGAGCATAGTCTGCCAAGTATTTATCAAATAGTTTTAGGTTTTGTAATTAATGAAATTTAGGATATTTTAAGGATTTTGTTAAAATCCACAAATTTCGACAATTTCAAACAGCTTAAATTATAAAATTTTTTTTTCACGGATGTGTCGAGCATAGTCTGCCAAGTATTCATCAAATAGTTTCACATTTTATAATTAACGAAATTTAGGATATTTTCAAGGTTTTTGTTAAAATTCCCAAATTTTGACAAATTCAAACGCCTAAGTTTCAAAACTTCTTTGCACGGATGTGTCGAGCATAGTCTGCCAAGTATTTATCAAATAGTTTCAGTTTTATAATTAGCGAAATTATGGTATTTTCAAGGTTTTTGAAAAAATTCCCAAATTCCGGCAAATTCAAACAGCTTAAATTTCAAAATTTCTTTTCACGGATGTGTCGAGCATAGTATGCCAAGTATTTATCAAATAGTTTCAGTTTTATAATTAGCGAAATTATGGTATTTTCAAGGTTTTTGAAAAAATTCCCAAATTCCGACAAATTCAAACAGCTTAAATTTCAAAATTTCTTTTCACGGATGTGTCGAGCATAGTATGCCAAGCGTTTATCAAATAGTTTCAGATTTTATAATTAATGAAATTATGGTATTTTCAAGGGTATTGTCAAAATTACCAAATTTCGACAATGTCAAACGGCTTAAATTTCATAATTTCTTTACATGGTTGTGTCTGGTATAGGCTGCAAAGTATTTAGCAACTCGGTCTAGATTTTATAATTAACGAATTTTGGGATATTTTTAATATTTTTGTCAACATTCCCAAATTATGACAATTTCAAACAGCTTGAATTTCAAACTTTCTTTGCACGATTGTCCAATTGCACCATAGTCTGCCATGCATTTAACGAATATCTTCAGATTTTATAATTAACGAAACTAGGGATATTTTCAAGGGTATTGTAAAAATTCCAAAATTTCGACAATTTTAAATAGCTTAAACTTCAAAATGTCTTTGCATAGTTGTGTCGGGCATAGTCTGCCAAGTATTTAGCAAATAGTTGTAGATTTTACAATTAAAGAATTTAGGTATATTTTCAAGGTTTTTGTCAGAATTTCAAAATTTTGACAATTTCAAGCAGCTTAAACTTCAACAAATCTTTGTGTGGATGCATCGGGCCCTGAGCCCAAAAATAGGGCGTCGTCCCATTTATACCATTTTCAATAGGGCGTCGTCCCATTTATACCCTTTTCAATAGGGCGTTGTCCCATTTATACCCTTTTCAATAGGGCGTCGTCTCATTTGGACGCATTTATTGCACTGTGTGCGTGCGGCGAATTTCTCTGATCCATATGTGGATCAGGTACCACGAACAAATCCAAGACCAATTGCGGCGATACCCCAATAGAGATTGTCGACTAAATATCTAGCGGCACTTCACTATCCAGTGCACATTATCGCGCACACGCTCTCAAGTGTACACTGATGCCAACGTGGTGTCACAGTTTTTAGACAAAGCTTGTTATCAGCTTATCCGATGCAGCATGGATTGCTCTACAACCTAGAATAGGTTTCAGATCGATCGGATTATCCCGACGCCTTTGTCAAAGCTCCAAAGTTGACCATTTTGACACCTTTTGCCGCAGGTGCTACGGACATCTAATATAAGTTAAATTTGTTCAGCAGGTCGCGAGTCGCACTAGGTGTCAAGCTGCGAAGTTTCACTTTTGAGAACGCTTTCAAACGTAAGTTATTCGCCGTCAAAGTCCAATTTTTGAGTGCGCGCAAAAAAGTAGGGTTCACAAAATTGGCCACAACTCCTGCTGGAGGGGGAGTTGAGCCGCCGGACCACTTGCGCTGACATACAAACTGAACTGCCTATCTAGCCCAGCTAGTGGCCGTTTCGAACGCTCAACCACCCTGGCCACTTTTCCTACACTTTTCGGGAGAACGTCTCAATACTGTTCCAAATCCGAACATTGCCGAATTACGTTACAATATGGGAGGCTCTCACCACCCGCTCCGAGGTTCGCCAATGCTGTCTTGATATGACCTGTTGCCGCCCTGTGAAAGTAAGAAACTGAGAAAGTTTTTTTCGCTCGGCCCCAGCCGAGCAAACCCTATCAAGAGCTCGGCGCGCGTGCGTGCGTGCGTGCGTGCGTGCGTGCGTGCGTGCGTGCGTGCGTGCGTGCGTGCGTGCGTACTTAATTACGTAAACGTAAACGTACACACCGTAAACGGAATTCATCAAGTGCAGCAAATGCGGCGCTTCGCGCCGCCCAATTTGTTATGCAAATAGTAGTGCCAGTACTTATTAAATAAAAGCATTTCCGACTAAGAAATTACGCAAAGGTCACAACAACACGCGGTAACATGTTTGGCACACCTGCGCGTGTCGTTGTGAACTTTGCGTTATTTGAGTGGATAATTTTAGTCGAAAATTCTTTTATTTAATAAGTACTGGTACTACTATTTGTATAACAAATTGGGCGGCTCGAAGCGCCGCATTTGCTGCACCTGAGGAATTCCGTTTAATACTCTTACTTCTACATGCATTACAAATGGAACATATTTCATTTTTTGCCCTTGGGCACTTTTCCGTGAAATGTATCATTTTACTTCGGTGCTGAGCGAAACCACGGATCCAGTCTTAGCGTCGAGATGGCAAGTTATCATTGCCTCCAGCTTTGCTTGTCTAGCTTGCTTGACCGTTGTTTCATGGGGCTGTATGACGACCTGAATGTTCAATTGACAGTATGTTGCACCTAAAGTTGTCCTTCTCATTAAGAGTAGAAAACTGCGGTATATCCCATCGTTCACTGCTCACGACATTGATGTAGGCGGTCATGACTCGCGGCCGTGGCGATGCTTGGGAGACTGCCGAAGACTTGATGCTGTCGCAGGCATCATAGAACGTGGGCAAGGCGAAGTCCAGGGGTCGACTCTTGGCCATGCAAGAGGGGTTCTCGCTCATCAGGTAGAGCTGCAGAGTGGTTGGACACAGGCATCTCAAACTCAATAGAAAGTTTATTGAACTTTTAAACGTATAACTTCCGCAGTGCTTCAAAATGCCAGTGGAATTGTAGCGCGATAGTTATATATCTCCGATTGTCTGTCTGTTTGGCTGCCGCCCACAATCCCACACGCTACACTGGCCCGACAGACCGATCCCAGCGATGAGGCGTTGCCTTGGGCCTCGGTCGGAGGCCGAAACTGGTTCATTACGCGAGGAAGCGAAAAGTCAAACTTTTGAATCACGCTATAGATAGACGGCGGAGCCTGCCTGGATGGGCGGGCCGGGCAAGGCTGTTGATATGCCAGGCGTGTAAAGGGTTGTCATGTGTAACTACACACACCAACGGCAGCGATGATGGCTACGCACACATCTGCTCGCCGTGGTTTGTCTATGATAAATGCCAGGTTGAGTTGTCACGTCGAGGAGCCTAAGAAATACATACATACAAACAGGTCGAAGTTTGTGTTTCAACTCATGGCGGCCGACACTTTGGGGGCGGCAACAATGCACAGCAAGCAACCAATTGTCCAACGGCTCGAACCTTGACGTTGTCGACGTCGTAGCTGTGTTCTTCCAGCGCCTTCTTGTCCACGTAGGCGACCAGGTAATTCCTGAAGCATTCGACTCTGACGGCCCTCTTGAGCCACTCTGGGCTAGCCGTCACTTTTCCCGCTGCCCAGTCTTTCGCTGCAGACGTCGTCTTTCGACTTCGCTGCAGAACTGAGAGTCCAATCGTGTAAACGGCTCTAACTCGCTCACCTCGCGTCGTAGAGAGAGAGACGAACTCGAACTAACTTGATTCACTAATCATTTGTCCTCCTATTGGTCGAAACTCAAGAGTTACAAAGAAAAACGCTACACTCACGACGAGGTCCAAAGCCCCAAAACAGTTATAGCTCGCGCGTCTTCCGTCGCAGAGCACTGATTGACGCGTGTATGAATTCACGCTTGCTTCGGGTTTAATAACTCGCTCATCCGACGTCGTAGGGCGGAGTTTGAGACATCGTCGAGTAGCCCGCGGACTCCTCTACAGTAGCTACCTGAGTAGTCAAACCAACAAGCTGTGTGTGTAAAAAGTTCAACCTGTACTTTGCGTCTGTCAAATGTTGGTGAACAGTATAGTGAACTTTGTACACATCGTTAGCCGCATCTGGAGAAAGTGTCTTGAGAATGTGTACCTTAATGCCAAGTGCAGCTATTCCCACGATACGGTTGTCTGTACAGCTGATCTGAAGCTCAGTGATATCGCCGCGTTTGCTATATGTTATCGGCATGATACGACGCCGTTTATCTGATGTTTCCTACCTGTGTGAAAACGTCACATCCAACAAACAAGCTCCGGTATTAAAAAGTTGAGTTTGTATTCTGACTGACATTGCATAGAGTTGCGTTCTTTCTGCAGAGAGTGCGAGAGCTCATCGCCCGTATTGCTCCGCTTCACGAGCTCCCCCTTCGCAAGAGGGTATTGCTTAGCAATATTGATATCGCCCGGGATTTGGTTTTTAGAGCAAGAAAATCCCTCTTTCGAGCAACGCTTTTAAAAAAGTGACAAAAACTTGTCAAAGTTCTGACAAACTTATGACAGAGCACAAAAAACGCACTATGAGCAATCAAGCCATGTCGTACTTCTGTCCATAGAGCAAAACGAAGTTTATTCTTCTTGGCGCGTGTAGTGCGTAGCGAACCTTGGAATGACGTGCCGAGTGTCGCTCTAATCGCAACATGAGCAATTCAGAAAGTTCCAGAATAAAACTCAAAACTATTGTTTCTGTGGTGCGTGTTTTAGTCAAGTACAAAATGTTTGCTGACACATGAAAGAGCACGCCGAGAGCTTAAAATTGACGTGTCGATTGCCGCTCTATGACGTAACACGAGCAAGCTAGAACCGTTTTGTGCTTTTGCACCTTCGGGTTACTGTAACTCAATAAATTCAAATTTCCACGTTTCGCAAATAATCCGTGAGTCGTGAGCTATTCACTGAGCTCGAGATCGTCTCTCTACGACGCAAATCAAGCGAGTTAGAGCGATTTTAGTGTTCGAATCTCAAGAATAGCGTTTCCCGTGGTGCGTGTTTGCGTAATGTTAAAAATTGGTGCTGCCGCATGAAAGAACACGTCGAGAGCTTTCACCTGACGTGTCGATCGCCGCTCTACGACGTAAGATGAGCGAGTTAGAGCCGTTTTGCGTTTTCGGACCTTTGGGTTACTGTAACTCGCGATATTCAAATTTGAGTTTCGACCAATGAGAGAACAAAATGATCAGTGAGTCGAGAGCTATTCAAGGTGCTCAAGACCACCTCTCTAAGACGCAAGACAGACGAGTTAGAGCCGTTTTGCGTTTTAAACCTTCGGGTTACCGTAACTTGCGAAATTCAAATTTTTGAGTTTCGACCAATGGGAGAACAAATGATCAGCGAGTCGAGAGCTATCCACGAGATTGTCTCTCTACGACGCAAGTTGAGCGAGTTAGAACGATTTTAGCGTCAAAATGTCGAGAATGGCGTTTTCGGCGGTGCGTGTTTGCGTAATTAAAAGAACTTTTGCAGTCACATGAAAGAACGCGTCGAGAGCTTTCACCTGACGTGTCGATTGCCGCTCTACGGCGTAACACGAGCGAGCTAGGGCCGTTTTGCGTTTTGACTTTCGGGTTACTGTAGCGCGCGCAATTCAAACTTTTGAATTTCGAAACCTCTTAGCTGAATGATCAGTGAGTCGAGACCTATCCGTAGAGCCCAAGATCTCCGCTCTGCGACTTTCCAACGCCGAGATCTGGGAGCGTTACGGACGTACGTACGCACGCACGCACGCACGCCGAGCTATCGTAGGGTGTCGCCCGGCTGAGGCCGGGCGAAAAAAAACTGCTCAGCGTACGCATTTCTGTGCTCAGCGTACGCATTTCTGTTTCCGAGTACACATTCATCATTATCATCAATAAACAGCTGTTCTGGCCATCAGACGAAAATCTCTATTTTGACATTTATTTAAAATTATAATTCTAAATATCTCGAAATTGGAATTTAGTAAGAATGTAAAACTACCTATGTCACAAATTCTTATTGGCAAACGGCCTTACCATTTCCGCGTTCAAATTCGTCAAAAAACGGCGTTCCATTATTGTTGATTTATGGAATTTTCAAAAATAATCACGTATTTCAATCAAATTCCATAATTGCAAAAAATTTCTCTTGCGCTACAAATTATCCGCAGTCTATACTCTTTCCATTTCTGAAGAAATTTCGCCGCTATATCATCAGGTGAAAAAGTCGATTTTTGGCATTTCCATATTTTGATTGAAAATATCTCAAAATTGCAATTTTTAAAAACTGCAAAACTATGTCACAAATCCCTATTGGCATACGACCTTTCCATTTCTGCATTCACATTCGTCAATAAATGACGTTATATTTTAGTCAATTTATGCTATTTTGACAAATAATTGCGCATTTCTATTAAATTCCACATTTGAAAAAATTTCTTTTGTGCTACAAATTATCCGCGGTCCATGCTCCTTCCATTTCGAAAGAAATTTCGCGGCTAACGCATCAGACAAAAAAGTCGATTTTTGACATTTTCGAATTTTAATTGCGAATATCTCGAAAAGGCGAAATTAGCAACACAAACGGACACCGGATCCGTACTCAGCGACCTCGACTCTACTTGACCACATATGTCACATATTTTACTTCGGTGCCACGGACGGACGGACACACACACACACACACACACAGACAGACAGACATTGTCATCCGTATATATACACCTCGCCGCGCTGAGGCGCGGCGAAAAAATAAGTTTTCAAACTCGCGCGCTACAGTATCCCAAAGTGAGGCCCATTTTAAGACAAAAGTTGACCGAAGCATTGGCATTCAAAATCAACATTGGCATTACCCTCAGCCAAGGGGGAGCGGAGCTCGCGATGCAGAGTAGCACGGCTGGTGAGTTCTCGCTCTCTCTGCAGAAAGAAAACAACTCCTTGAAATGTCAGTCAGAATACAAACCCAACTTTTTGATACTACGGTTGTAGATGCTGTCGAGTTCGCTGCCACGGTCTGAACATGAACTGTAAATGTTTTCAATCACAACGCCTCATCAACCCAACATTATTACACAAGAAGCGGAGTCCGCCGATCCTCACTCTGCTGCACCACTCCCACCACTCTCCATCCTTGCAATGGAGTATGACCTGGTGCGCGTTGTGCACAAATTCTCCATCGCGCGACACCAACACAATACGGTTTTCCATCAATGGGTTGTTGTGATTGTGCCCAAGTCGCTCAAACTGCAGACGCATTCCACTATGAAACTTGGTCTCCAACGGTACGGGGGCTTCCCAACCATCGGGGCAGTCTTCACAGCCCGCGATTCTGTACACGGTCTCGTTAGGGAAGTCAAACGCCAGGTCGTCCATGCGACAGAACGGCTTGTCTACAAGAGATGGGCCAAGCGCACTACTTTTGAAAACTTAACAAACTGTATCGGCTCAGGCCGACTTGAATGACACACTGTCGTTGCAAAGGACCAATTATGTATGGCACGCTCCCCCTGAGCACACTTACCTTGGCCCAACATGAACTCTTCCGACAGACGTTTCTCTGGCTGAGTTGACTCAGCGGCACTTGACGCAACCAGCAACAAAGATGTGCCCAGCAGTTGTAACATTTTGTCTGTCTTAGTCTTTTTATACTCCACAAAAAAGTGTGGAGTATATAGCGATTGTGCGCGAAACGCAGAAACTTTGAGTCAACGGCGTTCGCGCGTGAAGCGGCCGATTTCCAAACGGTCTTTTGCGTTGGATAGGCCTAGTGGGTGGGCAACCTGCACGACATATGGGGTCACGCTGCGGGACCCCGCTGGCGGGAAATTAAAAAATTTAAATTTTCAAAGTACTGAAAAATGGGTTAAACAGGGTAGAACTCGAAAAAGTTGCATATAATGGTATATACTATCTTTTGATATGTTGTAGTACTCGATAGTGCCGAACACGCAAAAAAAGACTTGGATCGCTGCGGAACCCATTTTGGCGCCAAATTTGAAAAATTCGCGAATTTTGGCCCCGGGTCGACTTTGACGGGCTGCTGTGCGAGCTAGGTAGCAGCTAGAGCGGCGAGACCACTCTTGGTGCTCCTTCCCAGATGTCCTCTATCGAATGAGCCATGAACGGAGAAAATCGGGCGAAACACAAAAAACTTTCTTACACTGCGACTTTTTCGACTCCGGGGTCGAAAATTGCGATTTTCGCATTTCGGCGTCTATAGCGCTCGAATGCGTTGCCGAATCGTTCCAAAAGTAGTTTCAAACGATTCTACGCTAAAATCTGGTCTAGAAAAGTGTTTTGGAAAAATTTGCAGAGCTACAGTATCCCTGCCGCGTCGGTTTGAATTTTGGGCGTCGGGTCGACTTTGCCAATATTATACTCGATTTCGGGGTTTTCGGGGTCGCTGATTACGAATTTGGCATTCGTTCAGTGTTTAGATGATGTTTGAACACACCTATGTCGAATTCGCATGATACCGTACCCACAGTGCGGAATTTCAGTTCCAGGACTCCATAGGAAGTTAGGGGTGTTCTACGTCGAATCTGGGGTATTTTGGGATGTAGCCCCTTGGGGACCAGACTGCCGGATTTCGGCACCTCGAACTAGACTGTTGGCTGGTCTAGTTCGCCGATTTTAACACAAATGCCAGCATTGCTGGGCAAAACGCTAGCATTCCTGGCCTTATTGGTCACAGCAATGCCAGTTGTTCTCATAACGTAACACCAATGCTAGTATAATGGGAGGAAATGGTGTGGTCTATTTCGCCGACTTAACAGCAACACTGGCATTTGTCAACTCTGCCTCATCAATGCTGGGACTGAGATTTCGCATGTTTATCTATGCTAGTATTGGACACCTATTGACGAACTCGTCTTGGTAACAAATGTTTCATCAGAGTAATGACAGCATTGTTTAATGGTGTGTGATAAATGCTGGGCATTGGTCACATAATATCCAACAATGACAGCATTCTTTGCAACCCACCGAAGAACACTGGGCACTCGTCAAATCGCCCACATAAATGCTAGCATGTTATGATCGTTTCGAACGATGCCGGGCATGTCTCATATAGCACAATTTCAGTCGTGAGAAATGCTGGTATTGCTGCTATTCTGGTGACAACCAGTGGGTATTTTTGTCAGGCGCTTTCATCGATGACTTCAATGCCAGTATATGCCATTGCAACATCCAACAATGATGGGCATGCTTCACAATACCATTTCGACCGGTATCAAGGCTGGCATTGATGCTCTAAACCATCTCAACACTTCGGAATCTCAATTTTATTGGAAATGCCGATATTTGCCATGCCGAACATTACTGAATGATCAACATGTACTGCCAGTGCCCTATGTCTTGACCCTGCTCTATTTGCTAAACACAAACTACACACTAAAGTGACTTGGCTTGCAGTTCGAGAGTCACTTTGCACTGGCAAATTTAGGCCGAGAGTGTTGAACACATGTGTCGTGGTGTTCATATTTGAAGAATAGAGCAATGCCAACATTACGCACGAGCATATCCCTAAGCCAAATCCCTCCTCTTTCTCTCGGTTTAACCATCTGTGAGAGCGTGAGTTGTACTTGTACATTGCAGAGTGATGCAATTTTTATTTCCATTTGGTTTGCAGTACCTAGTGCTGAAGAATGTACTGCCGTTACTACGCTTCAGAAAGGACAAGAACTCAGTTGGAATTTGTTTACCCAAGGTTTTGAATCTCGGTGCAATATTGGCATTTTGGTACAGCCTATTCAGCGTTGAGAAATATTTCATGGTATTCATACAAATTCTAATATGGAACAGAATATGGATTCCGCCACGAAGAAGACCGACTTTCCCAAGGTCTGTAATTTCGACGCCTATGTTTACATCCATGAGTTTCATGATTGACTGCACCACGAAGGAGCTCGTCAATGCCAACACGGCCGCGGACAAGGACCATGGCGTCGTGGATGACCACAAGGGTTGCACTTGCAAGGCGGGTGAGAGAACCCATGACAGCGGGCACAGTTTCTACCTGAATGTAGCCGCCAACAGCGACGATGACTCGCCACTCTACAACACCGCTTTCAAGTTGGAGCCTTTGTGGTACTGTGACTAGGTGGCCATGGCTGAAGAAGGAAAACAAGGTCTGTGGGATAGCCCCCCCCCCCCCCTAGGAACCCGATGTACTGTACTCCAAAATACCTACCAATCCCACTCCATAAAAATACAAACAACTTTGCGATGCTGAATGACTGTGTCCCTGAAACTTGGCATGTCAGGGACGCTAACTCAGGGACGCTGTAGCAGACTGGGCTGAAACTTGGCATGTTGGTGATTTTGGTTGGCCCACAGATACGAAAATGGTCAAATTCCTCCCACCCCTCCAAAGGTCCCCCTCAGTTGGTCGAATCGTCAGTCCAGTATTTCTCCTTGAGGGCTCTACTCCCCCATGAGGGACTCTGTAACTCAGGGACGCTGCAGCAGACTTGGCTGAAACTTGGCATGTTGGTGATTTGGGTGGGCCTGCAGGTACAAAAATGATCAAATTCCTCCCACCCCTTCAAAGGTCCCTTTCAGAGGGTCCAATCGTCAGTCCAGTATGTCTCACGTGAGAGTGCTACTCCCCCATGAGGGACTCTGTAACTCAGGGACGCTGCAACAGACTGGGCTGAAACTTGGCATGTTGGTGATTTGGATGGGCCCGCAGGTACAACAAGCTGTTTTAAAAAAGTTGAGTTGTTTTATTAATACAGAGTGGTTTGTGAGTCTTTTAAAGTGGAAGAGTAAAAGAGTGGATACTTTTGTAAAGTATTTCGAAGCCTTTCCGATATGACGCGCGCCCGCCCGGAGCCCACTATTCATGCGCTACTTCTGACACGCTCCTTTCTGAGAGGTTCTTGCAGGGCAACATTGGGATCGCCCGGGATTAATTTTTTGAGCAAGGCACACGCATTTCTGAGCGGTTGTTGCAAGGCAACATTGGGATCGCCCGGGATTAATTTTTTTAGCAGACAAAGTTGTTCGTAAGACAAGGGTTTAAAAAAACAACAGTATTTCTTTAGGAATGACCGTTCAACAACTGCCTCCACGTAAGCTTTCAAACGGTTGAACGAATGCCGCTCTACAACGTAAGACGAGCGAGTTAGGGCCCATTTGCTGTTTGAACCTTTGGGTTACTGTAGCTCGCGATATTCAAACTTTTAAGTTTCGACCAATAGAAGAACAAATGATCAGTGAGTCAAGAGCTATCCAGCAACTCAAGATCGTCTCTCTACGACGCACGCTGAGCGAGTTAGAGCGATTTCTATGCTAAAACGCAAGAATGTCGCTTTTCGTGGTGCGTGTTTGCGTAATTAACAAATTTTTTACGCCAAATGAAAGAGCACGTCGAGACCTTTTAGTTGACCTATCGCACGCCGCTCTACGACGTAAGACGAGAGTGTTAGAGCCGTTTTGCGGTTTGAACCCTCGGGTTACTGTAGCGCGCGCAATTCAAACTTTTGAATTTCGAGTTCTCTTAACGGAATTATCAGTGTGCCGAAACCTATTCAACGAACTCAAGATCGTCTCTCTATGACGGAAGACGAGCGAGTTAGACAAATTTCGCGTTTTAAACCTTTGGGTTACTGTAGCTCCCGAAATTCAAACTTTTGAGTTTCGACCAATAGAAGAACAAATGATCAGTGAGTCGAGAGCTATCCAACCAACCCAAGATCGTCTCCCTACGACGCACGCTGAGCGAGTTAGAGCGATTTCCGCGCTAAAAACGCGAGAATGTCGCTTTTCGTGTTGCGTGTTTGCGTAATTAAGAAAACTTTTAATGCCAAGCGAAAGCGCACATCGAGACCTTTTAGTTGAGCTATCGCACGCCGCTCTACGACGTAAGACGAGCGAGTAATAGCCGTTTTCAGTTTGAACCTTCGGGTTACTGTAGCGCGCGCAATTCAAACTTTTGAATTTCGAAACCTCTTAGCGCAATTCTCAGTAAGTCGAGACCTATCCATAAAGCCCAAGATCTCCTTCCTACCACTTACCGACGCCGAGATATAAGAGCGTGACGAACGCACCCACCCACCCACGCACGCACGATAAGCTCTCGTAGGGGTACCCACCCACCCACGCACGCACGATAAGCTCTCGTAGGGGTTCGCCCGGCTGAGGCCGGGCGAAAAAATGGTCAAATTTCTCCCACTCCTCCAAAGGTCCCCCTCAGTTGGTCGAATCGTCAGTCCAGTATTTCTCACTTGAGGGCTCTACTCCCCCATGAGGGACTCTGTAACTCAGGGACGCTGCAGCAGACTGTTCTGAAACTTGGCATGCTGGTGATTTGGGTGGGCCCGCAGGTACGAAAATGGTCAAATTCCTCCCACCCCTCCAAAGGTCCCCCTCAGTTGGTCGAATCATCAGTCCAGTATTTCTCACTTGAGGGCTCTACTCCCCCATGAGGGACTCTGTAACTCAGGGACGCTGCAACAGACTGGGCTGAAACTTGGCATGTTGGTGATTTGGATGGGCCCGCAGGTACGAAAATGGTCAAACCTCCCACCCCTCCAATGGTCCCCCTCAGTTGGTCGAATCGTCAGTCCAGTATGTCTCACTTGAGGGCTCTACTCCCCCATGAGGGACTCGGTAACTCAGGGACGCTTCAACAGACTGGGCTGAAACTTGGCACGCTGGTGATTTGGGTGGGCCCGCAGGTAGGACAGTGGTCAAACTCTTCTAGATGAGAAATATCAAGGGGTTTCCAGCCAATGGCTGCACAAAGTCATATCGGTGCTATAGGATATGGTAGAAATGCCAGTATCGATTGGCAGTAAATCCTCAAAATGCCAGCATTGATCGACATGCAGTACGGCATATTTTGCCGTTTATTGCTCTGGTTCTCTCTTCAGAGTCTGATAAATATGATCCAAGACTCTCGATTCTGTCAATGGTGGGCAGGGAATGCTTTCCATCCCCCAAATATCTGCTTCATCTATGCAAGTTTGATAGAATAATGATTGGATTGGTAAGCAGAACACTGAGGGAGTAAATTTGTCTCACGTGAGAGTGCTACTCCCCCATGAGGGACTCTGTAACTCAGGTACGCTGCAACAGACTGGGCTGAAACTTGGCATGTTGGTGATTTGGGTGTGCCCGCAGGTACGAAAATGGTCAAATACCTCCCACCCCTTCAAAGTCCCCCCTCAGAGGGTCTAATCGTTAGTCCAGCATGTCTCACTTGAGGGCTCTACTCCCCCATGAGGGACTCTGTAACTCAAGGACGCTGCAACAGACTGGGCTGAAACTTGGCATGTTGGTGATTTGGGTGCACCCTCAGGTACGAAAATGGTCAAATTTCTCCCACTCCTCCAAAGGTCCCCCTCAGTTGGTCGAATCGTCAGTCCAGTATTTCTCACTTGAGGGCTCTACTCCCCCATGAGGGACTCTGTAACTCAGGGACGCTTCAACAGACTGGGCTGAAACTTGGCATGTTGGTGATTTGGATGGGCCCGCAGGTACGAAAATGGTCAAATTCCTCCCACCCCTCCAAAGGTCCCCCTCAGTTGGTCGAATCATCAGTCCAGTATTTCTCACTTGAGGGCTCTACTCCCCCATGAGGGACTCTGTAACTCAGGGACGTTGCAGCAGACTGGGCTGAAACTTGGCATGCTGGTGATTTGGGTGGGCCTGCAGGTACGAAAATGGTCAAATTTCTCCCACTCCTCCAAAGGTCCCCCTCAGTTGGTCGAATCGTCAGTCCAGTATTTCTCACTTGAGGGCTCTACTCCCCCATGAGGGACTCTGTAACTCAGGGACGTTGCAGCAGACTGGGCTGAAACTTGGCATGCTGGTGATTTGGGTGGGCCCGCAGGTACGAAAATGGTCAAATTCCTCCCACCCCTCCAAAGGTCCCCCTCAGTTGGTCGAATCATCAGTCCAGTATTTCTCACTTGAGGGCTCTACTCCCCCATGAGGGACTCTGTAACTCAGGGACGCTGCAACAGACTGGGCTGAAACTTGGCATGTTGGTGATTTGGATGGGCCCGCAGGTACGAAAATGGTCAAATTCCTCCCACCCCTCCAAAGGTCCCCCTCAGTTGGTCGAATCATCAGTCCAGTATTTCTCACTTGAGGGCTCTACTCCCCCATGAGGGACTCTGTAACTCAGGGACGTTGCAGCAGACTGGGCTGAAACTTGGCATGTTGGTGATTTGGGTGCACCCTCAGGTACGAAAATGGTCAAATTTCTCCCACTCCTCCAAAGGTCCCCCTCAGTTGGTCGAATCGTCAGTCCAGTATTTCTCACTTGAGGGCTCTACTCCCCCATGAGGGACTCTGTAACTCAGGGACGTTGCAGCAGACTGGGCTGAAACTTGGCATGTTGGTGATTTGGGTGCACCCTCAGGTACGAAAATGGTCAAATTTCTCCCACTCCTCCAAAGGTCCCCCTCAGTTGGTCGAATCGTCAGTCCAGTATTTCTCACTTGAGGGCTCTACTCCCCCGTGAGGGACTCTGTAACTCAGGGACGTTGCAGCAGACTGGGCTGAAACTTGGCATGTTGGTGATTTGGGTGCACCCTCAGGTACGAAAATGGTCAAATTTCTCCCACTCCTCCAAAGGTCCCCCTCAGTTGGTCGAATCGTCAGTCCAGTATTTCTCACTTGAGGGCTCTACTCCCCCATGAGGGACTCTGTAACTCAGGGACGCTTCAACAGACTGGGCTGAAACTTGGCATGTTGGTGATTTGGATGGGCCCGCAGGTACGAAAATGGTCAAATTCCTCCCACCCCTCCAAAGGTCCCCCTCAGTTGGTCGAATCATCAGTCCAGTATTTCTCACTTGAGGGCTCTACTCCCCCATGAGGGACTCTGTAACTCAGGGACGTTGCAGCAGACTGGGCTGAAACTTGGCATGTTGGTGATTTGGGTGCACCCTCAGGTACGAAAATGGTCAAATTTCTCCCACTCCTCCAAAGGTCCCCCTCAGTTGGTCGAATCGTCAGTCCAGTATTTCTCACTTGAGGGCTCTACTCCCCCATGAGGGACTCTGTAACTCAGGGACGTTGCAGCAGAATGGGCTGAAACTTGGCATGCCGGTGATTTGGGTGGGCCCGCAGGTACGAAAATGGTCAAATTCCTCCCACCCCTCCAAAGGTCCCCCTCAGTTGGTCGAATCATCAGTCCAGTATTTCTCACTTGAGGGCTCTACTCCCCCATGAGGGACTCTGTAACTCAGGGACGCTGCAACAGACTGGGCTGAAACTTGGCATGTTGGTGATTTGGATGGGCCCGCAGGTACAAAAATGGTCAAACCTCCCACCCCTCCAATGGTCCCCCTCAGTTGGTCGAATCGTCAGTCCAGTATGTCTCACTTGAGGGCTCTACTCCCCCATGAGGGACTCTGTAACTCAGGGACGCTTCAACAGACTGGGCTGAAACTTGGCATGCTGGTGATTTGGGTGGGCCAGCAGGTAGGACAGTGGTCAAACTCTTCTAGATGAGAAATATCAAGGAGTTTCCAGCCAATGGCTGCACAAAGTCATATCGGTGCTATAGGATATGGTAGAAATGCCAGTATCGATTGGCAGTAAATCCTCAAAATGCCAGCATTGATCGACATGCAGTACGGCATATTTTGCCGTTTATTGCTCTGGTTCTCTCTTCAGAGTCTGATAAATATGATCCAAGACTCTCGATTCTGTCAATGGTGGGCAGGGAATGCTTTCCATCCCCCAAATATCTGCTTCATCTATGCAAGTTTGATAGAATAATGATTGGATTGGTAAGCAGAACACTGAGGGAGTAAATTTGTCTCACGTGAGAGTGCTACTCCCCCATGAGGGACTCTGTAACTCAGGTACGCTGCAACAGACTGGGCTGAAACTTGGCATGTTGGTGATTTGGGTGTGCCCGCAGGTACGAAAATGGTCAAATACCTCCCACCCCTTCAAAGTCCCCCCTCAGAGGGTCTAATCGTTAGTCCAGCATGTCTCACTTGAGGGCTCTACTCCCCCATGAGGGACTCTGTAACTCAAGGACGCTGCAACAGACTGGGCTGAAACTTGGCATGTTGGTGATTTGGGTGCACCCGCAGGTACGAAAATGGTCAAATTCCTCCTACCCCTCCAATGGTCCCCCTCAGTTGGTCTAATCGTCAGTCCAGTATGCCTCACTTGAAGGCTCTACTCCCCCATGAGGGACTCTGTAACTCAGGGACGCTGCAACAGACTGGGCTGAAACTTGGCATGTTGGTGATTTGGGTGCGCCCGCAGGTACGAAAACTCCAATGGTCCCCCTCAGTTCAGTTGGTCTAATCGTCAGTCCAGTATGCCTCACTTGAGGGCTCTACTCCCCCATGAGGGACTCTGTAACTCAGGGACGCTTCAACAGACTAGGCAGAAACTTGGCACGCTGGTGATTTTGGTGGGCCCGCAGGTAGGACAGTGGTCAAACTCTTCTAGATGAGAAATATCAAGGGGTTTCCAGCCAATGGCTGCGCAAAGTCATATCGGTGCTATAGGATATGGTAGAAATGCCAGTATCGATTGGCAGTAAATCCTCAAAATGCCAGCATTGATCGACATGCAGTACGGCATATTTTGCCGTTTATTGCTCTGGTTCTCTCTTCAGAGTCTGATAAATATGATCCAAGACTCTCGATTCTGTCAATGGTGGGCAGGGAATGCTTTCCATCCCCCAAATATCTGCTTCATCTATGCAAGTTTGATAGAATAATGATTGGATTGGTAAGCAGAACACTGAGGGAGTAAATTTGTCTCACGTGAGAGTGCTACTCCCTGACTCTGTAACTCAGGTATGCTGCAACAGACTGGGCTGAAACTTGGCATGTTGGTGATTTGGGTGCGCCTGCAGGTACAAAAATGGTCAAATACCTCCCACCCCTTTAAAGTCCCCCCTCAGAGGGTCTAATCGTTAGTCCAGCATGTCTCACTTGAGGGCTCTACTCCCCCATGAGGGACTCTGTAACTCAAGGACGCTGCAACAGACTGGGCTGAAACTTGGCATGTTGGTGATTTGGGTGCACCCGCAGGTACGAAAATGGTCAAATACCTCCTACCCCTCCAATGGTCCCCCTCAGTTGGTCTAATCGTCAGTCCAGTATGCCTCACTTGAGGGCTCTACTCCCCCATGAGGGACTCTGTAACTCAGGGACGCTGCAACAGACTGGGCTGAAACTTGGCATGTTGGTGATTTGGATGGGCCCGCAGGTACGAAAATGGTCAAATACCTCCCACCCCTTCAAAGTCCCCCCTCAGAGGATCTAATCGTTAGTCCAGCATGTCTCACTTGAGGGCTCTACTCCCCCATGAGGGACTCTGTAACTCAAGGACGCTGCAACAGACTGGGCTGAAACTTGGCATGTTGGTGATTTTGGTGCACCCGCAGGTACGAAAATGGTCAAATTCCTCCTACCCCTTCAATGGTCCCCCTCAGTTGGTCTAATCGTCAGTCCAGTATGCCTCACTTGAGGGCTCTACTCCCCCATGAGGGACTCTGTAACTCAAGGACGCTGCAACAGACTGGGCTGAAACTTGGCATGTTGGTGATTTGGGTGCACCCGCAGGTACGAAAATGGTCAAATTCCTCCTACCCCTCCAATGGTCCCCCTCAGTTGGTCTAATCGTCAGTCCAGTATGCCTCACTTGAGGGCTCTACTCCCCCATGAGGGACTCTGTAACTCAGGGACGCTGCAACAGACTGGGCTGAAACTTGGCATGTTGGTGATTTGGATGGGCCCGCAGGTACGAAAATGGTCAAATACCTCCCACCCCTTCAAAGTCCCCCCTCAGAGGATCTAATCGTTAGTCCAGCATGTCTCACTTGAGGGCTCTACTCCCCCATGAGGGACTCTGTAACTCAAAGACGCTGCAACAGACTGGGCTGAAACTTGGCATGTTGGTGATTTTGGTGCACCCGCAGGTACGAAAATGGTCAAATTCCTCCTACCCCTTCAATGGTCCCCCTCAGTTGGTCTAATCGTCAGTCCAGTATGCCTCACTTGAGGGCTCTACTCCCCCATGAGGGACTCTGTAACTCAAGGACGCTGCAACAGACTGGGCTGAAACTTGGCATGTTGGTGATTTGGATGGGCGCGCAGGTACGAAAATGGTCAAATTCCTCCCACCGCTCCAATGGTCCCCCTCAGTTGGTCGAATTGTCAGTCCAGTATGTCTCACTTGAGGGCTCTACTCCCCCATGAGGGACTCTCTAACTCAGGGACGCTGCAACAGACTGGGCTGAAACTTGGCATGTTGGTGATTTGGGTGCGCCCGCAGGTACAAAAATGGTCAAATTCCTCCTACCCCTCCAATGGTCCCCCTCAGTTCAGTTGGTCTAATCGTCAGTCCAGTATGCCTCACTTGAGGGCTCTACTCCCCCATGAGGGACTCTGTAACTCAGGGACGCTTCAACAGACTGGGCTGAAACTTGGCACGCTGGTGATTTGGGTGGGCCCGCAGGTAGGATAGCGGTCAAACTCTTCTAGATGAGAAATATCAAGGGGTTTCCAGCCAATGGCTGCGCAAAATCATATCGGTGCTATAGG
>JASAMZ010013276.1:0-10636 GCA_030248115.1 Linhomoeus sp. GSCO2_2 | reverse complement strand
TATTGCTGACAGTTCAAGCGATAGGCCAGTGAGAGACACGATTCGAAATAATCAGCTTTCTGGCTAGTGTTTCTGCTAGGTGACAGGTGGTATTGAGCGTTAGCGGCGCCATAGGAGCTTTTGTAGGGACTTCTGACGTTGACTTGGGCTGTCCAGTCGCTTACTCATCTGCCAGACAGAATTGAGCGGCAACTGTTCTATTGGACTGGGTACGTTTTCGAACTCGCCCGCGAACTAAGCGAAGAAACTACGTACCTCACTCACTTGTTGGAACTGGACAAGACCACGGAAATTACGCTCTTGAAACTTCGCAGATTGCAGATGGCAATAGTCCCATAGAACGTGTCCCATAGAACCTGGGAAATCGAACTGTTGCCTGCACTCATGTAATACTGCTCTATACTACCAAACCAAGATGTTCCGCCGAAGACGTAAGTAGGAAACGCCACTGGTCACTGTGGTGAGCCGTAATTATCTCGCACAGCAGTCACCGACACCGCGAATAACGAGCGCATTCGCGCAAGTCGCTCTTGAAAGGAATTGACCCTGTTAGAAAAGTACGTTGCTCACAGGCCAGAGCGGCTTGTGCTGTGTGTGTCTGTAGGAGAGAACACACAACTTTGCTCAGCACTTTGAAATATGAACCTCGAAGGCCAGTTCTAGCGCGATTCATGGTCGAATCGAGCGAGGGCCGAAATGGATCAAATGCAGTCTCTAATGAAGCCGGTCTAGCTTTTGATTCGGCAAAGATGTGTGCTGTTTGCTGGTGTTATACATCTATTTCAGAAAGCCCTTGCCGCTACTCTTGAGATAACGCGGTGTGTATGGTAGGCCGGCCATTGTCCCAATGCGTGTAACGGTTGTCGTTTGTACAACGAGCTCTAAGCACATCGTATGTATGTACGTACTCGACAAGAAGCGTCGTCAGTTCATTCAACAGTCGTAGATTCAGATTGACAGATCAAATAGAATGCTGCGGCCGCTGCAAGGTCAGCTGAAGGTGCTCGTCTGCGACTATCCTCGAATGCTGGAGGATCTCCTTCGTTGCATTCGGTCACGCTGGTCTGCCGAGAAGACAAAGCTTTGTCTTGAACCCGTACCAATCGCCCACGATGGCGACCTCGACAGACGTCTGAATCTCACGAAGGAAGCACTTGAAGAAGTGCAGGCACGGAATATCATGGAAATGTGCCAAATCTAGTTTAAAAGACGACTATTTAATTTACGATTGCTTGTAGGTTTGACACGCTCAACTGACACGCTGACCCAACGCGCTGCATCTGACAGTTATTCAGGTGCTGCTCTGCTATCCGAAGGCGATTCCAGTGCTGGCGCCGCAGCTGCCGAATCTCCAATGGGTGCACAGCAGTTGGGCCGGCGTCGACTCCCTCTTCTGTCCCAGGCCCCTCTTTGACACTCCACCGTCCTGGCAGCTGACGCGCAGTGGAGGCCATATGGGACCTCTGATCGCCGAGTATGTCATCGGCCAGATTATCGTCTGGGAGAGACGCTTCTTCCAACTGAAGGACTACCAGAGCAGAGCCTTCTGGGTGCGCCCCTCGAGGTTGTGAGCTGCGCGACAGCAGCAGCAGATTGCGAATGTTTCGCATTGTGTTGAAATGGTTGCGATTAGAGTACTTGGAGTAATGTACTCTACATAATACCGCATTTCCTTCTACTCGACAACGCTTATCCATTGTTCAGTGACGATGCTAGCCTTCGCTATCGCCAGCTGTCGTCGCTGCGCGTGGGAGTTCTTGGCATCGGCGACATCGGCTCAGAGGTGGCCCGAGTGTGCAAGGCATTCGCCATGGAAGTATGGGCCTTCGGCGGCAGCGAGCGCTCTGAGCTCCCGTCGAACGTCGACCACTACAGAGCTGGACCAACTGGGTTGAGGGAGTTGTTGAGCAGTGTCGACTTCGTCTGTTCCACATTGCCGGCAACGGAAAGCACAAACGGGATTCTAGGCGGCGACACGCTGAAGGTAGCCGAATCCATCCCGAGATTCCGATCGAGTAACGAGAAGACCAGAGATTGTTTTCGTAGCCACATTTCAAAGCTGATTGGATCACGCTACTCGCAAGTGTAGAGTGGTACACGAGATTTTGTGTTACTGAAGCATCGTATACGACGGTCCAACCGCTGGTTCACGACCGTGATTAATCTGCCTTTGAGTGTCACTTCCTTTATCTCAGGCCTGAAACATCCCTTTCAGTGCTGCTCCATTCGCAAGGCAGTCTTCATCAACGTGGGTCGGGGGAACGTCGTGAGCGACGGCGAGATAGTGCGAGCCTTGGAGGAGCAGTGGATCGGAGGGGCCATTCTCGACGTCTTCGAGAAGGAAACCCTGCGCCCAAACTCCGTGTTGTGGAGTAGAGCCATCGTCGGGCTCACTCCTCACGTGAGCGCACTCAGTCAGCCGGAGGCAGTGGCCAACACCTTCCTGGAGAATCTGCACAGAGCTTTGGAGGGACGCCAGCTCCTGTACCCTGTGGATTGGAGGAGGCAGTACTGAGAAGCCTGCGTAGTAGCGCGGCTCTCTTCACAATGTTCTGACTTGTGTGAAGCGTTGCTTGGTTGAATAAGTCTTCGCTAACGACGAGAAACGACGTAAAGTCAGCACGAAGCTAACCAGAATCCAAACACCAATTCGTAGCACGTCTGTAAGGCCACGCAAACGAAGCATGACCGAGACTCAAGACGTCGAAATCAGATCGCCACAGGAATCACCATCAAAGACTTCTCATTTCTTGAGCTGCCACTCGACGAATCGCTCTCGGTTGCTGCCGCTTCCCACTTTGAAGGCGTAGTAGTAGTGGTCGTCGTCCTCCATGCGGGCGTAGCTGGCCTCGAAGGGCGCCTCCAGCGCCAAGCAGCTGACGAAGGGCACGATTCGATGGCGCTTGCGCTGCACCACGCCCAGACGACCCGCGGAATCGCCCGCCTCCGCGGCCAGGTACTTCTGAAAGAACTGACTGTAGCGTCTTTAGAAAGAATGTAGATGTACTGGGTTCTTCCGTAAATAAGACCCGTCTTCATGGCCAACATGGGCGCCTAAAAGTCGTCGAAGGGAGGGCTTATTTACAGATAAACCTAGAAGACAGCCAAATACCAGGAACTGGTTGAATTACCTTGTCGTGCCAAATCTCAAGTGCTTTCTATACGCAAGGCTGCGAAGGAAAAGCTCTTCAATGCCACCACGTGATGGGCAAATTGTACTGCTCATCCAAATAACAGCCTAAGTCCAAACACAAAACATTTTTCAACACCACCTTGAACGCGTCGCTATTGTCCAGGATGCCGACGAGGTCTCCCATCGTGTTCCTCATTTCGAGAATCCGCTTTCGCGCTTTCAAGTTCCTTTTCGGATTCAACTTCTCCACCGCGCGCATCATCATCTGCTGAGTTTCCTTCTCGGACTGAGCGCACCAATTCATGAACAGGGTCACCAGAGCCGCGTGCGGGTTGTGGGGGGGGGGCGGGGGGGCAGGGCGCTGGGTGCCGGCAGGGGGGATGCGGGGAGGAGTGAGGCGTGGAGAGATGCCCCCCCCCCCCCCCCCTCTTCGGGTCTTGTGGGGTTGGGTGTGTGGGCGGGGATGCTGAGATACTCTCACAACACCGTCAGAGGGGGAGTTTCTGTGGGGTATGCGGGACGCGCGCCCTCCGCTGTCGCGTCTGTTGTGCCCGCAGAGTGGGGCGGCGGCCGTGTGGGCGCCCTCGCCGCGGAGGGGGGGGGTGGGGGGGGGGGGGCGGTGCAGCGGCGCCGTCCTCTACTCCAGGGGGCGGGGGAAGAAGTAGGGATTGGGGTTTGGTGGTTTTTTTTTTTTTTTTTTTTTTTTGTTTGTGTGCTTGGCTGCGCAGGTGGCGGCGCTCTGGCGTCTCGCAGTGGAGGGAGATGGTGCTGGGAGCGGTTCGCAGTGCCCCGTCTTCTCCGCAGATGGCGCGGTTTCAAGTGTTCCACAATTTCCACAAAAACATCGCAGATGATTACCTTACCAATCAATGATACCATGATGTCGCTGTGACAACTATCTCCCATGCAACAACACTGTGCCTGCACGTGTTGCGCGACTTCCACAAGTGCCCATGAGAAATTACAAAGCCAGTCAATTTGGGTGGGCTCTGCGACACTTACATCCCATACAAGTCGTTCTCAGGAAGGCCTTTTTCTCGGGCGAATTCCACCAGCTCTTTGATATTCCATCCGGACAACGGGTCGCAGCTGTCGTGCATGGGCCAGTTGCCATCTGAACACGTCTACGTTACCCCTTTCAGACACACCTGCACACGGATTTAATTTTTTCTCGGTAGGCAGCACACGGATTAATTTTCGCCCAAAATTAAATCCGTGTGCCAGACCCTGGCACACGGATTTAAAATCCGTGTGCCAGGGTCTAGCACACGGATTTAAAATTAAATCCGTGTGCCAGGGTCTGGCACACGGATTTAATTCCTAGCACACGGATCTACACCCTGGCACACATTATTCGAGTGTGGGGGGGGGGGGGGGACGCTGGCACACATTCTTGGGGGGCTGGGGGGGGACTGGCACACATTCTTTGGGGAATTGGGGGGACTGGCACACATTCTTTGTTGACTGGGGGGACTGGCACACATTCTTTGGGGACTTGGGGGGACTGGCACACATTCATTGGGGACTTGGGGGGACTGGCACACATTCTTTGGGGAATTGGGGGGACTGGCACACATTCTTTGGGGAATTGGGGGGACTGGCACACATTCTTTGGGGGCTGGGGGGGACTGGCACACATTCTTTGGGGACTTGGGGGGACCGGCACACATTCTTTGGGGACTTGGGGGGACCGGCACACATTCTTTGTTGACTGGGGGGACTGGCACACATTCTTTGTTGACTGGGGGGACTGGCACACATTCTCTGGGGAATTGGGGGGACTGGCACACATTCTTTGTGGTCTGGGGGGACTGGCACACATTATTGGGGCTGGGGGCACCTCCTGCACACATTCTCGGGTCTGGCACACATTATTGGGGTCTGGCACACATTATTGGGGTGGGGGCACCTCCTGCACACATTATTGGGTCTGGCACACATTATTGGGGTTGGGGCACATCCTGCACACATTCTCGGGTCCGGCACGCATTATTGGGGTGGGGGCACCTCCTGCACACATTATTGACTCTGGCACACATTATTGGGGTTGGGGGACCTCCTGCACACATTCTCGGGTCTGGCACACATTATTGGGGTCTGGCACACATTTTTGGGGTGGGGGTACCTCCTGCACACATTCTTGGGTCTGGCACACATTCTTTGGGGGCTGGCACACATTATTAGGGTAAGGGAGGTCCGGCACACATTATTGACTCTGGCACACATTATTGGGGTTGGGGGACCTCCTGCACACATTATTGACTCTGGCACACATTATTGGGGTCTGGCACACGTTTTTGGGGTGGGGGCACCTCCTGCACACATTCTTGACTCTGGCACACATTATTGGGGTTGGGGGACCTCCTGCACACATTATTGACTCTGGCACACATTATTGGGGTCTGGCACACATTATTGGGGTGGGGGCACTTTCTGCACACATCATTGACTCTGGCACACATTATTGGGCTTGGGGGACCTCCTGCACACATTCTCGGGTCGGGCACACATTATTGGGGTCTGGCACACATTATTGGGGTGGGGGCACTTCCTGCACACATTATTGACTCTGGCACACATTATTGGGGTTGGGGGACCTCCTGCACACATTATCGACTCTGGCACACATTATTGGGCTTGGGGCACCTCCTGTACACATTCTTGGGTCTGGCACACATTATTGGGGTTGGGGGACCTCCTGCGCGCATTATCAACTCTGGCACACATTCTCGGGGTCTGGCACACATTATGGGGGTGGGGGCACATCCTGCACACATTATCAACTCTGGCACACATTATTGGGGTCTGGCACACATTGTTGACTGTGGCAGACAATTTTGGGTGTTGGCTGACTGCGGCACACATTCTGTTGTCTGGGGGAACTGCCGCAGAAATTCTAGGGTCTGGCGGAGCTCCCACAGCACATACCTTGTGTTGCTGGTTGGGGGGACTATGGAATATAGGTGGAGCTTTGCAGGTGATGTTTTGGGGGGATGGACCTGCCGGCGACAGCTAGAATTGGGGGGACAAGAACAGTGTGTGGTCTCAGCATGACTGGGCGCGACACAAAGAGACACAAAGAGAAGTCACAGAGGTTGGCCGAGGGACGCGCAGTGGTTGAGGGAGGATGCAGAGGTGGTGCATGGGGCATCTACACCCGGAGGAGAGAGGGTGGCACAGTGAAGAGGCAGTGCAGCATGCATTTCCAAATTGACAAAACCATTTCATATTGTTACTTTACATGTCGCCGCTTCATCTTTCCACTTCACCCCAATTTCCAATATCAGCCAATTCCACTTCAATGCTTCCCAAATGGCGTTCGGCCCCTGAATACCATCCATCGAGCATAAACCATCCAAATTCGCATGGTAACTACCAAATATCATGACAAACCTCGCTGCTCCTCATTGCGTCCCCCCAAACAGTACTCCCTTTTACTCTGTCTGCAAATTAACAATACATGTCCCCCCAAAACTTAAATTTATGGCAGCCATTCCCACCAAAACTCAATATTTTCCCCACAAAGCCGGCCACAGTCAAGCAACACCCCCAACCCCAATAATGTGTGCCAGTCCCGAGAATGTGTGCAGGAGGTGCCCCCACCCCAATAATGTGTGCCAGACCCCAATAATGTGTGCCAGACCCAATAATGTGTGCAGGAGGTGCCCCAACCCCAATAATGTGTGCCACACCCCAATAATGTGTGCCAGACCCAAGAATGTGTGCAGGAGGTACCCCAACCCCAATAATGTGTGCCAGGCCCGAGAATGTGTGCAGGAGGTGCCCCCACCCCAAAGAATGTGTGCCAGACCCAATAATGTGTGCCAGGCCCAATAATGTGTGCTGGAGGTCCCCCAACCCCAATAATGTGTGCCAGACCCCAATAATGTGTGCCAGACCCAAGAATGCGTGCAGGATGTGCCCCAACCCCAATAATGTGTGCCAGGCCCAATAATGTGTGCTGGAGGTCCCCCAACCCCAATAATGTGTGCCAGACCCCAAGAATGTGTGCCCCCCAACGGACCCGAGAATGTGTGCAGGAGGTGCCCCAACCCCAATAATGTGTTCCAGACCCCAAAAATGTGTGCTAGACCCAAGAATGTGTGCAGGAGGTGCCCCAACCCCAATAATGTGTGTCAGGCCCAAGAATGTGTGCAGGAGGTGCCCCAACCCCAATAATGTGTGCCAGACCCAATAATGTGTGCCAGGCCCAATAATGTGTGCTGGAGGTCCCCCAACCCCAATAATGTGTGCCAGACCCAAGAATGTGTGCAGGACGTGCCCCAACCCCAATAATGTGTGCCAGGTCCAATAATGTGTGCTGGAGGTCCCCCAACCCCAATAATGTGTGCCAGACCCCAATAATGTGTGCCAGGCCCAAGAATGTGTGCAGGAGGTGCCCCCAGCCCCAAAGAATGTGTGCCAGTCCCCCCAAGTCCCCAAAGAATGTGTGCCAGTTCCCCCAGTCAACAAAGAATGTGTGCCGGTCCCCCCAATTCCCCAAAGAATGTGTGCCAGTCCCCCCAATTCCCCAATGAATGTGTGCCAGTCCCACCAAGTCCCCAAAGAATATGTGCCAGTCCCCCAGTCAACAAAGAATGTGTGCCGGTCCCCCCCCACCAGAATGTGTGCCAGTCCCCCCAGCCAACAAAGAATGTGTGCCAGTCCCCCCCAGTCCCCAAAGTATGTGTGCTGGTCCCCCCAGACATCCAACAATGTGTGCCAGTCCCCCCAAGTCCCCCAAGAATGTGTGCCAGTCCCCCCAAGTCCCCAAAGAATGTGTGCCAGTCCCCCAAGTCCCCAAAGAATGTGTGCCAGTCCCCCCAAGTCCCCAAAGAATGTGTGCCAGTCCCCCCAGAGAACAAAGAATGTGTGCCGGTCCCCCCAAGTCCCCAAAGTTGAATAATGTGTGCCAGGAATTAAATCCGTGTGCCAGGGTGTAGATCCGTGTGCTAGGAATTAAATCCGTGTGCTAGACCCTGGCACACGGATTTAATTTTAAATCCGTGTGCTAGGAATTAAATCCGTGTGCAGGGACGGAGCTCCGCCTAGCACACGGATTTATTTTTGGCGAAAAATTAATCCGTGTGCGGCACACATTCCAATTTAAATCCGTGTGCTGCACATGTATACAATAGTATACACGCGTGTCTTAAAGGGTTACCACGAGTTGCGGCTGGCCAATTAGTGAGCATTCACTCACCGGGCATGAAGAGGAACTTGTTGGCCTTATTGAACTGCGGATTGAAGGCCTTGTAGGGCAGCAGCAGGCCGTAGTCGCGGTACCACTGCGGGGTTTCGGGGCGGAGGAGTCGCCCCCTCAAAGTGACGGTCGCTGTAGTCGCGCCGGCCTGGCGCCTCGACCACCTGAAGGTAAAACTCCAGAGCTTCAGAAGTTCAGAGTTCCATCAGTGGAGTGTCACAGATTGCTTGCCATGTTGCGATTGTCCAGAGACGTTTGAATGTCCGTCATGTTGCGCGCCATCTGCATGACTGTGGACAGCACCGCCTTGCTCAGGAAGAGCTCCAGGCGACTGGCGCCTCGCTCGGTGACCAGCTTGGTCGGCTTGCCTGCGCCCTTGGCGCATTTCGCCACGATTTCCTGGAAACCGACGCAAACTTAGATGGCGTCTGTCTAGGTCAGCACTTTCGCGCCTTTAAATTCAACTCGCGCTATACAACACGTGAAACATCCTCCACCAACAACCTTGGTGACATAGAGAGCCTGGTCAGTGGTTTAGGGAGCTCGAGATCACAGGGCGAATGATGCAGGGTCACGTTGTCCCCAGAGTCATCAGCAGTGGAGCATAACCCAGTTGTGAGCCACGATCAGAGTAGCAGATTCAGGTCATTGAGCGCGACGCCGATCTTTCCACTGAATCGGAACAAGGCCAAGGTCTTGAAGAAGGATCTGGGATCCCCCGAAGCGGCGAAGATAGCGTGGAGATCTCGAGTGGGCTCTGCTGCAGCGCCGGCTCCAGCCTTCAGCTCGTTCTCCGACAAGTTGAAGGGTGGATGTACGGACCACAGAAAAATGGGTATGGGCCACAGAAAAATGGGTATTCGCACAGAAAATGGGTACTTGCACAGAAAAATGGGTATTCACACAGAAAAATGGGTATTTGCACAGAAAAATTGGTATTCGCACAGAAGTGGATGAACAGATAAAAAAATGGGTACTTGCACAGAAAAATGGTGATTTGTATAGAAAAATGTGTATCTTAACAGAAGAATCGGTACTTTCACAGAAACTCGATAGAATCATCTACAAAGCCTGCTAAACAAGAATCCCAGGCCTAAACCTAGGCAAAGCAGAGCGAATCGGAGATCGTATTCGTAGGCTAGGCGGACATCGTAGTCTAGGCGGGAATCCAAGGCCTGAGCAGGAGGAGATCGTAGGCTAGGCGGAGATTGTAGGCCTGAACAGGAGGAGATCGTAGTCTCAGGCGGGGAATGGGAAGGCCTGAGCAGGAGGAGATCGTAGGCTAGGCGGAGATTGTAGGCCTGAGCAGGAGGAGATCGTAGGCCAGGTGGAGATCGTAGGCCTGAGCAGGAGGAGATCGTAGTCTAGGCCTGTAAGTATCGTAGGCCTAGGCAGGAGGAGTATAGAGTCTAGGCGGAGATTGAAGGCTTGAGCAGGAGGAGATCGTAGTCTAGGCGGAGATTCGGAGGCCTGAGCAGGAGGAGATCGTAGGCTAGGTGGAGATTGAGGCCCAGCAGGAGGAGATCGGTAGTCTAGGCGGAGATCGTAGGCCTGAGCAGGAGGAGATCGTAGTCTAGGCGGTAGATTGTAGGCCGAGCAGGAGGAGAATTGAGGCTAGGGGTGGATATTCGTGGGCCGAGCAGGAGGAGATCGTAGGCTAGGCGGAAGTCTTAGGCCTAGAACAGGAGGAGATCGTGGTCTAGGTGGTAATTGGAGTGCCTGAGCAGGAGGAGATCGTAGGCTTTAGGCGGAGATCGTAGGCCTGAGCAGGAGGAGATCGTAGGGTGAGGCGGAAGATCGTAGGCCTGAGCAGGAGGAGATCGTAGGCTAGGCGGAGATCGTAGGCCTGAGCAGGAGGAGATCGGAGTTTAGGCGGAGATCGTAGGCCTGAGCAGGAGGAGATCGAAAGTCAAGGCGAGATCGTAGGCCTGAGCAGGAGGAGATCGTAGGTGAGGCGGAGATTTCGTAGGCCTGAGCAGGAGGAGATCGTAGTCTAGGCGGAGATCGTAGGCCTGAGCAGGAGGAGATCGTAGGTTTGGGTGGAGATCGTAGGCCTGAGCAGGAGGAGATCGTAGGCTTAGGTGGAGATCGTGGGCCTGAGCAGGAGGAGATCGTAGGCTAGGCGGAGATCGTAGGCCTGAGCAGGAGGAGATCGTAGTCTGGGCGGAGATCGTAGGCCTGAGCAGGAGGAGATCGTAGGCTAGGTGGAGATCGTAGGCCTGAGCAGGAGGAGATCGTAGGCTCAGGCGGAGATCGTAGGCCTGAGCAGGAGCAGATCGTCAGCCTGAGATCGTAAGCCT
>JASAMZ010013271.1:0-20758 GCA_030248115.1 Linhomoeus sp. GSCO2_2 | reverse complement strand
CTGTACAGAAATAACAGCGTCGATGTACTACTCAAGGGTAATACGAGGGTTGAATGGACCGTGGAACAGAAAGGGTCTCGGAGGAAGAAGAACTCGTGGGTGGCGGTATCGGTTCGCTTGGACGGGCTCGCCGCGTCGCGTGTTCGTTCTCGTTGGCTTGTGTCTGATTCGCGCGCAGCGCAGTGGGAGAACGTCGAGAGGGCGACGCCTTCAGACTGGCTCCCTTCTCTGTTCACTAGTTGTTCGTTGGCTCGCCAGTCGCTCGGCAGCTTTCCTGATACTCGTCCGTTCTATCGTCCTCTTCCTTCTCCCTATTCCACTTCGTCTGTTCGACGCGTCGTTCTCCTCGTCGTCGTCGTTGTTCTCTCGTTTTTCCACCCACTCCACCCATAGGCGTCCCGTCCCCCACAGCTGAATCGAGGCGGCAACGGAATAGCGCCACGCGGCCGTCCTTGTCTGCGCCGTATTCGTCGCAGGCAGGCGCGTGTCTCGTGCGTGCGTGCGAGCGTACGTATCTGCGTGTGTGCGCACGAGTCGCTGTGTGCGGAGCCGCTCAACAGCCGGTGTCGCCACGATCGGCGTGCTGGAGACGACGGATAGGCAGTAGGCACCAAGAGAATGCGTATCTCTTCGCCCGTGAATGTAGGAGCGCCCGCCTCTACGTTACGTTGTCTGCCGTTCTTCCTCGCTCTTTCCTTCTTCACATCCCGTCGGTCGGCCGCCTCGAATACTCTTACGCGCAGGCCGGCAGCGCCGCCAGACGCGAGGCGAATAACAACGCGCCGGCGCCAGTTCCTAGCCTGCCTAGTCATCCGCCCAGCGCTCTCCTATCTCGCTCACTCTGTGCACTCGCCTGAGAGCCCTGTGGGACAGGCCGCGAGCGCCGATGGCGACGACGATCGAATGAGAGAGACGCTGTGCGCCCGCGCCCGCCGTCGAACGACCGAGAGATAGAAGGGAGAGGGGGAAAGAGAACGAAAGAGAGGGGAAGGCGGGCTGTCCGTCCGGCGTATTTCTATGGCTGCCTTGGTCTGTTCTCTGTCTGTTCGTACGTGTGTCTGTGTGTGCCTTCGTACTCAGCCCCTGTGTGCTGTGGATGAGTGTGCGTGAGGGGGCGACTGCCTGGCAGCCCAACGACGAGGCGAGCACGCCGCGCGCGCAGTCGTGGGGCGTCCAGTCCTTGGATGACCATCGCTCGCTGGCGCGGCGCACCTCGAGCCCCATAGCGCCTAGTCTCCGCTCCGCACGCTGCTACAAAGAGAGAGAGAGAGAGAACTGGCCGGCCAGCCGGCTTGCGTTCCACTCCCACCACTGAGGCTACTAGCCGTCGGCGGCGCGCCCTACGCGTAGGACGCGGCGGGCCTTGGCGGTCGTTCGGCCCTGAATAGATGATAGGTCCAGCCAGCCGTCCGCCCGCCTTCCTTTCCCGCCAGCCAGCCAGCCATCCAGTTCTCCGTCTGTGCCCCACCCTTGTTCACTCTGTTCGATTGCAGGCTGCTCGGCTCCTTGTCGTCCTCGGCTAGGCTTTGTACGTGCCGGTCCGAGCCCTGCGATTAACGAGTCGTCGCACTGTTTCGCTGGTATGCCAAACGGGCGCAAGCAGTCCTCCCCCGTGCTGAATCTCAGTCCCGGTCTGGGCACCTCGCCGCCCGAGTCCCGCCGGCCGTCGCCATCCTACGAGGAGTTCAGAGAGTTCCTGGAGCACACGGCCTTCGAGGGTGGGTTGGGTTCATTGCTGTTGTCGCTTCGCTGTGATGCTTCCACAGAAACGCCAACGTCCTGGACTCTCTTCAGCGTCGGCTCCGGAGTCGATGTCTTCGATGGCTGCGACGGAGGAAGCGGCCGTTGTGGAAACAGCGCTTGCCGACTCTGTCGAGCACCAGCTGCAGGACGTGTTCGCCCGCAATCCGCTCAACATTCTCAGCTCCATCTGTGCCGCACCAGGCGCCGCAGTGGGCGTCGTGGACGACCCGCAGAAGGTCTGGAAGCCGGGGGGCGAAAGCAGCGGCAGCGGCCCTGCCAGTAGGAAGCGACGCCGGCCCACGGCCGAAGCTAGTCACTCCCGACACCCTCAGTCCGATCGGCTACTCGACTCGCCCCCTCCAGCGAGAAGAAACCGACTGCTGTCGGCGTCGCAGAGCGCCCCAGTCCTGGTGCCGCCGCAGTCGGCTCCTCAACCTGCTGTGCCCTCTTCCTCGTTGCATTCCAGTTCTGCCACGGGACCAGGCGCTTCGTCTGGGCGATCGAAACGGTGGACTGTCAACCTCAATCCTACATCATCTTCGGCTCTGTTCATTGGTTATTGGTTCAGGAAGAGCGGTGGACGGGCTCGGATTCCCAGGCGTGGTGCTGAGGATTCCACCTGGTCGCAGTCTTCCCTGGTGGACGCGTCGGCTGCCGCCTCTGCAGTGACCTACGCGCCCGAATCGAGTGGCTCAAGCACTGCGCCGACAGGGGGATCTCGTAGCTCGCAACAGCGTCATGGCGCAGCGCCTTCGCTGCCGCGACACCAGAGCTTCCCTCCGCTCTACGAAAATGCCCCACACCATCGCCGGAGTCACCAGGAGATGCCGCCGCAGCGCGGCGGCGGCGCACCGGAAGGGGCGCAGCGACAGCAACCGATTACCTCCCACAATCACCGGATCCACCAGCGCCACCACCAGCACCAGCATCTGGTTCGCTGCGCCCACTTTCTTGTCGGGAATTCTTTCTGTCTGGGTAGTCGGTGGTGCTTCTTCCAGATGGGCCACCCGCTTCTCCATCGCGGCTGCTTTCCCGATCTCTGCTGCCTGACGGCCGCCTCAAACGGGACCTTCCCCTGCCAGCTGTCGAGACTGCCACTGACTGGCGGCGGCAACGCCTCTTCCGCTCCCACCGGCGACGCAGTCGGCTCAGCTAGCGCTTTTGTGAGCGACGCTCCACCGCCCACTGGTGCTAGACAGGCTTCTCGCCATCAATACCAAGAGCTGGCCGCCTCCGTCGCCGGATACGACAACGCAGCGCTGGTACGTGTAGTTGCGAGGTTGCTTTGATTCATGGCACAGTCTCAGACGCAGCATGGTTGATGGTTCTCTATTCCAGTGGAACGAGTGGCTCTACAGTACATCGGCGCTCCAACGTCAACAGCAGGAGCAGCAGCAGCAGCAGAGGCAGCTGGCCGCCGTCCAACAGCAGCAGCACCAGCAAGCGGCGGTGGCGGCGGCGCTGACGCAGCATCTGACGGCGGCTGCCAGCCTCGAGCAGTTGTACCGCAGGACGGCCGGCGTTGAGGTGGTCGCTGCGCCCTCTCTGGCGGCCGACTCGGCTCTGCTGCGTGAACTTCGCCTGCCCCCGACGACCGTTCACCGAGTGATCCCCCCGCAACAGGTGGCCGCGCAGCCAACTGTGATCCGCGACAGAGCCGACGGCCATGGGGTTCGTCGCTGACTTGAATACGTCGTTGGCACGTTTGTAGATACTCGGCGATTACTTTAGTGTTGGTCCTTCATTGAGGGTCGGGATGGTTTCATTAGATCAGTAAGTGTTCAATTCTGCGCCTTTTTCAGTCGTTGGGTCGCCAAGACGCGCCGCAAGTCCAGAGCGCCCTCCGTCGCATCCACCACCACCAACAGCAGCCGATGGATGGCGCTCGCGGCGGCTCTGGCGCTCGGCTGTCGGCGGCCATGCAGCAGCGTCCGAACAGCTTCGGTGGCCAGCAGCAAGCGCAGCAGCAGCTGAGAGCAGCGCCGGCGGCGGTGCCGTACCTTTCCCACCCTCATGCCTACGCCCACAATCTCCTCTTCCAGATGATGTGAGTCTCCCCTCGAACACTGGCTAACTGCCTGTAGATACTACCGTTTGGCAAGAATTATTGCGGCGCAACCACCGTGCACGAGTGGTACATTATACGGACGGCATGCTGTAAAACGAAATCAAAATCGGAGCCCTAAATATTGGATTGGACACATCTGAGTAGTTTCCGTTCTGACTCGTTCAGGTCGGGAACGGGCGATTCGATGGCACTGTGGCATGAGACGGAAGCGCTCACGCAGTTTGCCGAACATATGACCAGCTGCCATCGCCAGCCCAAGGGACTCAGCAAAATCGGTGAGAAGTCGAGAACTGCACCAACTTCAGAGTTGTGCTGTAGCAACTTTCGGTATATGCGTTTCAACTACCGCCTGTAGGTAGGACTATGGTACCGCTAGTACAGCGCCGACGCGAGCGAGCGCCGTACAGTATTTGAACACCCAAGGATGTGAACGAACACCTACTCTGTTGATATTCGCAGAGCTGGACGAATTGCCAACCTACCGGTATGGCGGGAGTTCCGCTTGCGCGAAGGACGAAGGGGAGCAGACCGTTTGCGTCGTCTGCATGTATGACTTTGAAGGTGGGTGGCTTTGACCCTTCAGTTTCTGAAGTGGATTGTATTTCGAGTTTGCTAAACTGGCTTTCAGCGAAGCAGAGCATACGCGCGCTGCGCTGCAGCCACATCTTCCACACCAAGTGCATCGATAAGTGGCTCAAGGTTGGACGTTCGCTTGCTGTTTATGCGCTGCGCGATCGTCGAACCGTTACTAAATGTCAATTGCGCCCTTGCAGAGCAGTCGAACTTGCCCGATTTGTCGCGCCGACGCCGGTTCACCCGACGAGCTGACGGCGGCGCAGCAGCAGCTGTCGTCAGAGCCGACGGCGGTTGCGGCGCCACCCCCGATGTCGGCTATTTTGTTGCCCACCTACGCTCCTCGCACGCCCTTGATGTGATGTGATGCAGACGACAACGTCTCGAGTTGTTCTTCGTTCGTTCAACGTTAACACACCTTTTGTAGGTTCCTAGCCGAAAAGCGTTCAGTGTCTTCTCGTCGCCATTTGCCCTTCGCATAGATGTGTGTGTGTTTTGGGGTGTTGTAACGGGCGCCTCCGTACCTCAGTCGTAGGTCAGTAGAGCCGCTAGAACTACACCCGCGGGAAGTTGTCGCTCGGTCGCTTGACCTTTGAGACGTGTGTAAACGCCCTTCTACAGGCTTTCGATACCCCATAAATTGCAAGCTTTCCGTTGTCTGTCTGTACATGGCTCTAGGACATACTGTCCCTTCGTGCTTGGAGTACGGTAGGTGTCTGGAGTTGAGGAGTGCTGTTGTAGGTATGGTACCCTAGGAGCGCACCGAGCCTGCTGTGTTACTTTGCTTGTGAAAAGTGCCCCTTCCCTTTTGAAGCTTCTAACTATGTGGAATTTTGCTTTTGGCTTTCTTCGCGAACAAACCTTTCATCGTTCGCACTTCACATCGCCGCCGAGCGAGCACCCATTCGGAAGCAAGCGGCATTCACTCGATTAATTGCTAGAAAGAACGATAATAGTAGTGTCAGAAACGATGGAAGCGAAAGGAAGAGAGGACGGCTTCAACTGCGCTGTGCAAGACGTGCTGAACGCCATGCTGGAAGTTGCTTGGTCGTTGCAAGGCCAGCTGCCTAGGCGAAAGCTGGCCTCGGTCGTCAAGCGTCTGGGAAACGGCCTGCTGGCAACCATGAAGGAGCTGCTGCGTCAGGGCCAACTGCCGGCTCTGCAGTGGGACTGCGACCCGACGGCGAACGAAGGCGGCGGCGGCGGCGACGACCTCCTGCTCAGTATCGATCTCGAGGCGCTTCAGCGGAGCGACGCCTGGGCGGGCGAGACTGGCACGCCGTCCATCTACGGCACGAGGTTCACCATCGTCAGGCGGCGTCCAGTCGACTCTGACAAGCGGACCGCAGAAGACCAAGAAAACGACGGCCAATTTTCCTTCATGAACGCCGCCGCCGTCGGCGACTCGAAACTGCTGAAAGTGGTGTTCTGCAGCGCGACCGAAGAATTCGACATAGTGGAAGAGCAACGGGAGCAGTTCACCGTTGCCGCCCTCGCCGCCACGCGGTTCGGCTCGCTCCTGTGCAGAACCAACCGGCCCCTCTCCACGAGACGACCGCAACAAGGCTCGGGGCGTGGCTACGGCCAGAGGGAGAGGGCGTTGATGGCAGGTCGCCGGCTTCCACGACCAGACGCCGAGCAGAGAATGGCCAGCCCTCGCAGAGGATCCCGATGGGTGGACGGCGCGCAGGTCGAACGGCAGGCGTGGCGCCTACAGCAGAGCTGGCCCCGAGGATCCCCGCAAGAGCGGCGGATACAAAGCGGCGCCAACCGTCGTCCAGCGGGTCGTCGTCGAAGGGCGTCCGGCGGCCCCGTGCCACGCAATGGTAGGGCGGGCAGAGCCTACGAACTGAATGGCGGAGGCAACTCAAGGCATCTGCGAAACACGTGGTATCGGAGCGACTTCAATCGCCCAGAACCCAGGATGCAGCGACCGGCCCGGAACTTCAACGAAAGCGGGCCGCCGCGCGAAGCAACGACAGGAGCGGCCGTCGTCGGCCCGCTCAACGCCCAGCAGCTCATCTACCAGCAGGCAGCCGCGTCTCACCACTACGACTATTTCGTCGGCGGCCACGGCACCTTCGTGCCGAGTTGTCCGCAACAGCAGACGGCGTCGGCCTACATGCCAGCGCCCCAGCCTATCCCGTTCATGGGCAACGAGCAGCGGCAGCCGCCGGCGCCACCGTTCGACCCGAATGGACCCGCGACGTCTATCCTCCAGACTCCAGCCGTCTTCGCTGCCGCCTTCAACCAGCTGTACATCAGCTTCGACGGCTACACCTTCATGCCCGTGGTAGAACTAGGCAACGCCAGCGCAACGGCCCAGGGAAGAGTGCGCCAGCAGCAGCAGAGCCAGCGCGACAACGCGACTTCGGACGGTGACAGAGGAAATCCTACTCTCTTCGTTTCTCGATGCTACTCAGGACCTCTTCCTTCAGAACGCCGGCAGAAACCGGAACACGACGCGGATGTGCGCACCGACTACTCCGAGGCCAGACAGCAGCAGGTGCGACTGGCCGTGGACAACCAATTCGGCGCTGGCGGCGGCGACGGATGGCAAAGCATAGATGGCGGGGACGCCAGACGCAGCTTCGAGAAGGGCGACATCGACTTCAGCGGCAGCGCTGCGGAAGTGCCCGAGCCACATTGTGCGCCGCAGCCGCAAAAGCAAGCGCCGCACGCCACGGCAAACTGCGAAGAAGATACCAGCAGCCCTTTCGAGATAAAAACTGACCGATGATGACGATGAATGCCGCTTTTTGCTTTTCCTTGTTCCGAATACCTCGTTCTTCTTGAAGAAAGGTCGACAGCAGTGTGAGAAGAGAAGAGGTCAGTCCAATTACTGGCACACCGTCGCCTGAAGGCGCTCCACGGCCCGAAGGACCTCCTCGTTTCGTTCCATCAGCATAGTCCACCTGTCGAGCGTCAGCGCAATTCCACGCCTGCGCTGGAGCACCCGCGAGCCGGCCTTCGTTTCCCGCCATCTTCTGAGGTCCACATAGTGGGGTGCGCCCTGTTGCCGTCTAACCGAGGCCACTGCCAGCTGGGGAAGCCCTTCTGAAGCCTTTTTGTCGGCGCCAGAAGAAGTCTCTGGCGTCAGTGGCAAGAACAGTATCGTCTCCAGCCTGACGGCGTCAGCTTCCATCTTGAGTCGTCGTCCCATAAAGACCAGACTGTCCGCCGCCCCATCGTCCAGCAAGTCACTCCAGTGTCGTCGCGTCTGCTGTCCTCGCACGAAGGGGCTATTCTTACGAATGACTAGGTCAATATCTGCGCGGTGCCGCAGCAGATTGTTCCACTCCCCTTCAGTCAGCCAGATGCCATCCTGGAAACTGTAGCGAAGACCACAGGCGCAATTGGTAGTCCGCCTGGCTTGGAGGGGGGGGGGGGGGGGGGGATGGTCAGCCGGATTTGGGAGGGTGGGGGCAACAAACTCGAGAATTGAGTTGTTGAAGGCTTCCGTAAATCACCAAAGATACCCAAAAGTGCCAGGAAATATTTCGCGCTGTGTGGTTGGTCGTCAGGTTGGGGGGGGGGGGAGACTATTGGGCCAGGTTTTGGGGGGAGGGAGCTAACAAGGACTTGGAGTCGAACACTTCCAAAAACAGCCAAGTTTACCCCAAATGTACCAAACCGGCTATTTTCGCTCCACTTGGATGCGAAGTGTATCAAATTGAATCAAACCAGGCAAGTCGTCCGGGGGACGCAGTATACTCCACAAATTTGAACTCCTACGCATTGTGACCCCCATGCTGTTGTGGCCTCCTGACACTCCCAATCGCAAAACTAATGCCGAATTCGTGATCTACATCCCAGAATACCCCAGAATCGACATACAACACCCCTAACTTCCTATGGACTCGCAGAACCGAAATTCTGCACTTGGAGTACGGTAGCATGCAAATCCGTCACATCTATGTTCAAAGATCATCTATACACTGAACGGATGCCAAATTCGTAATCAGCGCCCCCGAAAACCCCGAAATCGAGCATAATAATGGCAAAGACGACCTGACGCCCAAAATTCAAACCGACGCGGCAGGGATACTGTAGCTCTGCAAATTTCTCAAAAACACTTATCTGGACCAGATTTAAGCGTAGAATCGTTTGTGTGTGGAGTATATAAAAACTATAAAAAGTGTGGAGTATATAGCGTTTGTGCGCGAAACGCAGAAAATTACAGTCAACGGCGTTCGCGCGTGAAGCGGCCGATTTGCAAACGGTCTTTTGCGTTGGGTAGGTCTAGTAGGTGGGCAGGGTGGACACCAAACGGGGTCACGCTGCGGGACCCCGTTGGCGGGAAATTCAAAAATTTATTTTTTCAAAGTACTGAAAAATGGGTTAAACAAGGTAGAACTCGAAAAAGTTGCATATAATGGTATATACTATCTTTTGATATGTTGTAGCCCTCGATAGTGCCGAACACGGAAAAAAAGAATTGGATCGCTGCGGGACCCATTATGGCGCCAAATTTGAAAAATTCGCGATTTTTGGCCTCGGGTCGACTTTGACGGGCTGCTGTGCGAGCTAGGTAGAAGGTAAGGCGGCGAGACCGCTTTTGGTGCTCCTTCCCAGATGTCCTCTATCGAATGAGCCATGAACGGAGAAAATCGGTTGAAACACAAAAAAGTTATTTTCCCGCAACTTTTTTGACTCCGGGGTCGAAAATTGCATTTTTCGCGTTTCGGCGTCTAAAGCGCTCGAATGCGTTGCCGAATCGTTCCAAAAGTGGTTTCAAACGATTCTACGCTTAAATCTGGTCCAGATAAGTGTTTTTGAGAAATTTGCAGAGCTACAGTATCCCTGCCGCGTCGGTTTGAATTTTGGGCGTCAGGTCGTCTTTGCCATTATTATGCTCGATTTCGGGGTTTTCGGGGGCGCTGATTACGAATTTGGCATCCGTTCAGTGTATAGATGATCTTTGAACATAGATGTGACGGATTTGCATGCTACCGTACTCCAAGTGCAGAATTTCGGTTCTGCGAGTCCATAGGAAGTTAGGGGTGTTGTATGTCGATTCTGGGGTATTCTGGGATGTAGATCACGAATTCGGCATTAGTTTTGCGATTGGGAGTGTCAGGAGGCCACAACAGCATAGGGGTCACTATGCGTAGGAGTTCAAATTTGTGGAGTATACTGCGTCCCCCGGACGACTTGCCTGGTTGAATTTGCGGGATCGGGATTTTTGATTTTTGAAAAATCGGGACTGGAATCAAGGCCAAACTTGGCTAAATTTACGTACAAGTTCGCATGAAAACCTACAAACATGGCAGGAACGCTTAAAACTGACGTTTCGCACGACTAATAATCGCTAGAATAGCCAAAATACTCGAATTATTGACAAAATTAGCCAATTTCGTCCTAATTTTGGAGACGCGGGATCCCGTTTTCTGAATTTCCCAATCGGGATCGGGATCGGGATTGACATTTTACAACCATGGTCTGCTAAGCAGACCCCAACAAGAATGAAATTCTTGCTACCCCCTCCCCACTGGAAAGAAAATGAGGAAAATGAGGAACTTTTGCCGGTTCAAAGTTGGCCAAAATCTTCGCCTGCGGCGCTATTTTTGCGCAATTGTGATACATTCTGGACCAAAAATGAAGGAAAATACAGGTTTTTGCCACGTTTTAGGAATATCTTCATAGGTTCCTTTGGGGTGTTGGGGGGGGGGGGGGGGGGGGGGGGGGGGGATACTCTCCGCCACCCCGGACCGATCCCGACGACGTTCAGGACGACCCTCCCCCCGACCTCCGATCCCATACTGACCCCCCCGCCCCAGCGCCCCCAAATTTAAAAAAAATTTCTGCCCGCGGCGCTATTTTGTTGTTTTTATGAGCATTTGGGCCGTTTTCCAGCTGGTATATGGCCTTCAGACATAGGTTTGTAGTGTTTATTGAGTAAAATAAACGTTTTCCTGCACTTTTTGAACCAAATAAATGCAAAAATCTTGCAATAATAGACCCCCTACCCTTTTTGGATTGCCATCCTGAAACTGAATCAGGATCAGGACGACCCACCCCCCTTCCACCCTAAATTGACTCCCCCCCGGACCAAATCTGGTAGGAACCTATGAATATCTTCTTGTCCTTGGAGACCATCAGGAACGCGATTCTTGTTCCTGATGACCGCCTCCCCCCCCCCCCCCCGATAGCCCAATTGACCCACCAGGCCGACGAGCAATCGTACCTATGCCCCCCTCCCCAATCGCAGCCAGCTTATGACGAAGACGTGTAATGTACCCTGGTACACAGGTTTTGAAGGTGACGGACGAGACGACAGTACCTTCATAGGAGCCAGCTTGTGTGGTTGTTCAGCGCCCCGCTGCCACAGGCGAACGGCTATTTCGAGCTTCTCTTTCCAAACAGAAACGGTCAACACCGTTGGAAACTTGACGGAGGAAATGTCCCTTTCCAGAGGGCAGAACAGGGCGAACTCCCCTCTTGCTGGCTTCACAGAATTTGGAAACGTCGTCGAGAAGGGGCGGAATGAGGAGTTAGGCAACGATTGCGATAGCGATGAATGTGGTGCCACGCAAGGAAGCAATTTCATGTGCAGCGAACAAGCGGACGCACCGACCTTCTTTCCCATGATGGCCATTTCGATTTCAACAAATCGAAATCGGCACGACTTGCTTTTCGAATCATTTCACAGCGTATTTGCATGTACAACGTGAGATACGGTAGCATCCTTATGATCGTTCTAGGACCGACAGAGTCGGCGCCGTTTCAAAATTGAAATTTGCGTAAAGCGGAAGGCGTAAACACTGAAAGTACTCGGAGATAGTGGTGTGGTATGGTGTGCGACGTCGAATTTATTATCGGTGGCGGCGGCTTTTCTCGTTCTCTGGCGTCGGTGTGACATTTGAAGCGGCGCGGCTCCACTTTGCGTTCACTTTGCATGCGTGCGATAAGGCGAGGACGCGCCCGCCCGAAGTTTCGGACTTCGGTCATATTTCTCTTCTCGCTTTCTTTCCAGTGTGATTCTCGGCGCGCAGCGAAATTCTAGCGAAAGCTTCGTCTGTGATCTCTGCGGGTCGGCGGCTGCCGGCATGGAAGGTCGAGAGGGCAAAACGACTGAAATGGCCGTTCCACCAGCGGCAACGTCGTATACTGGGGAGCGACGAATCAGAAGCAGGAGAACAAAGGAATGGGTTGAGACGTCGAAGGCGACAACGGAATCAACGGAAGCGGATCTGCAACCGCAGCAGCCGGCGACGAGTTCTAGGGTGGCGGCACTGTCTTTCACGCCTGGAACCGGAGACAAACAGCCATCAACAGCTTCCCCCTTGAGTGAACTGGCCGAATATTTCTCCTATCAGAGGTGAGCGAAGGAGAGTTCGTCTGTGTTGGTTCGCCTGCAATCTGCGCCCGATATGGTTGTCTGCTATCCGTTCTTTGTAATCGTGAGAATGTCTGTGCAGGGTGCCGTCGTTCGAGCAGTTCCATTCGATCGGTTTCTGTTTGTTTGCGTCGCCTGCAAATATCATCGTCTGCTGACGTCGTCCACGCGTTTACTTCAGCCTGGGTTCAACCCCGCGGCGGAGACTGTCGCTCGACGCGTCGTCGTCATCGTCTCCAACCAGCTCGGCCGGCAGTCGACTTTCGCCCACCAGCAACCTGGAAGATCAGCCGGAGGCGGTTCCCTCGCATAGTAAGCTTAGCTCTAACTGCGCTCTGCCGGTAGCTACTTTGTGCGCGACTCGGCTCGGTGGGAGAGGAAATCAAGTAGCGATGCTGCGACGCCGCTGTGTGATCAATTGGGCCGCGCTGCGCACAGCTGCGCGACGCTAGATGGCGACGAACGGCGCGGCAGTCGTCATCTCGCTATGCCATTTGGCGGCGCCTCTTTGCGACTGTGGCCGCAGACAGCGTCCGGCTGAGCCGACTTTGGTACCTAGCCCCTGCTGAGCTAAGTCGCCGCCCGAAAGATTGATGCGCCAGATCGATTGATCTATGCAGTGCACTGACAATTGTGTCCCCTATATTTAGAAGAACCGTCGGAGTCGGCTGTCGAAGGCGGAAATGATGCTGGAGAGGCATCTGCCCGAGTGCCGCTTCTGTCACTTCCGCCGGAACCGATCGACTTGTGAGTTTTTCCAGTGCGTTCACATGGCAAAAATTTGTCGACGGCGCTTCCGTCTTCTTGCGCGCTCGCGATCGTCTCGTCTTCGTCAGGATTCGAATTCCGCCACCGCAGTACAACATCCTCTATTCTCCCCAAATCCCCACTCGACCGAGGACGCTGCCGCTTCCTCGCGTCCCTTCCTCCCGCCGCTCGCTTCCCCCTTTGTGTCCCCGGACAAACTTTGACCCGAATGGAACTTTGGTTCTTCCTCTCCACCTATTGTCTTCGCCGGCTGAGGAGGGCGCCTTCGCTCGCTGAATGGCCCCCACCTGCCCCTGCGGTGCCTTCTCGCTCATCCCCACCCCCCCCCCAATTCCATTCCGTTGCTACTGCGCTTGAGTGTCGGCCGACTGAGAAGCAATCGGAGGAGGGAGAAGGGCGGTGTCACCCAAACCCGAGGGAACGGCAGGGGGTTTCCGACCTGTGTGTTGTGGACAATGGACCCTCGAGTTCCGTTTACGGGCGCTACTCGGAGAGTGGGCAAAGGAGCGAGGAGAGGTCGCCGTCGCCGTTCCTGCATCGGCGCTCCCTCGCCTTCCCAGCAGAGCCTCTCTTTTGGTCGCCTCTGCCACTCTGGTTGTCGCGCCGGCCGGCAACCTGTGGAGCGCGCCGTCGCCGTCTCCCGCGGGCAGGTTGAGAACGTCCCGGGTTCTTTTTTTCTCGTGAGAGCTCTTCCTTTCAAGTGGGGCGCCCATTGTTACAAAACAGCCGGGGTTTGAGACTCGTGGCGCAACTCGTCTTCGTCTCTCGTCCATGTCTAAGTCGCGTCGGCACCGCGGGAGCCGCCGTCGTCTGTTTCTCGACTGTTGCTCTTCCGTCTGTCACCTAGCTCCACGGGAAGTTGTCAGCGACGAAGGCGACTGCTGCCCTAGACCGACTAATAAGTGACGAATGAGCTTTGGTGAAGCGCCAGCGGACGCGATGGGAACTTCAAACGACAGACGTCGACTTCGATTTACTCCCGGCGCATGTATCACGCGTGCTCTTTGTTTACTCCCCGTCTAGGTTGTAGTACGTAGTTCTACCCAGGTAGATCGGTGTCATACTGTAGTGACCCAGACTCTGTGGTGGCACTGACGTACAATATGCAGCGATAAGCGGAGGGAAGCGGTTCATCATTCAAGGTCTTAAGACGGAAGGACGATTGAGAGGATACTGCGAAGTTCGCTATCTGATTGGTCTCTCCTGGGCCTACTATGCCTCTATGCCTCCCGATTCCTTCCATTACTTCGTTGAACGTAACTTCTTGCGCTCTCGTCTCGGTGCAAAGGTTGAAGAAGCAGCTGTCTGTGTGGGTACTGTAGCGTGGCGGCGCCGCCTGTCGTTTGAACAGTCTGCCGACGCGCCTGTCTTTCGTTCAGTCTCCGCTCCGTTGTGGCCTTGTGGACTACACAAAGAACTTGCGAGTGGCAACTCGCCTCGCGCGCCAATGGATGCGACTGCCTGCGTGCTTCCTGCCCCGCCGCTCGCTCTTTGAATTGATCTGTCTGTCTGTCGATAGGACGCAGTTAGTATGTAGGCAGTTCTTGGTCGTCTGTAGCTTGTAATGGGCCAAGCGGCTCTTTGATTGGCTTCGTCAACCAATGGAACAGGCGCGGCGCACCTCTTCTGACCTCGGGGCTTCGTCCCGCGCCGCGAGCGGGCTTCTTAGCTGTCTTTCGGCCGGTGGACGGCTGCTGGCGCCCTACGCTGTCTGGTGAAGTCGGCGGACAGACCATCTGCTCTTGACTCTTTACCTGCCCTGCCGTTGCCTTCCCTTCTCTCTCCGGCGGCCTTGGCTCGAAGGTCACTCGGAGCCGTCTGGCCTCCGCTTTCGCACATGGGCACGCGAACCGACTGACTACTGTTACGCCTACCGCATCCGGTTGGGCGAGGCTGAGGCTCGAGGCGAGGCAAGAATCAGACGCCAGCGGCGGATTATGCAACCTCGCGGCGCGGTGGCGCGCGGGCATTGTCCTTGCTTCGGTTACGGTATCTCCATCGCGCACGCGCTCTGTCTCTCGCTAGCCGTCCATTTTTGAACGGGCCCGCGTGTCTCGTCGCCCAGACTGACCTCGCCTAGCCCCCTTGTTATTGCGCCCTCTCGTCCGTTCGATAATGCCCTCCATTGTTCTAGCGATCGAAAGGGAAAGAGAGCGGTTGCGCTGGCTATTGCTATTCCCCTACCATTTCTATTTTCGGATCGGCCGTGCTATTGCGCCTTGTCTCACTCATTACGGCGAGGCTAACCTTGTCGTTGAACGTTGGCCGTCGGCAGTATCCGACGGGCGATTGGTTGCTATGAAAACGGTCCTTAGTGTGTACTTCGCGCCGCGTGCCAGCAATTCATTAGCGAATACCTAGGTACATAGCTTCTTGTTGTCAATGCGAACGGATAGACTGGACAGTGCAGACTATTAATCCTAAGCATTTTTTCAGCGGCGCTTTCGCTTCGGCGGAGGGAGCGATGGCAGCGGTCGATTCTCCCTCTCCGTCGCCGCCGCCGCTGGAAGTTGATGAGGTGGACGAGCCGATGGAGGACGACGCCGGCTACTGCGACGACGACGACGAAGACGTCTTCGAGCCCGACGTACTACCCTCCACTTCCGCCGGAGAAGGTGAGGGACAGTTTTGTGCCGGAATGGGACGTTTGGGCGCCGCCGGTTGGGCGCCGCCGTTTGGGCGCCGCCGATTGGGCGCCGCCGTTTGGGCGCGGGGGACGTTTGGGCGCCGCCGTTTGGGCGCCGCTGACTTATACTGTCTTTCGAATTTCACTGTAACGGGACTGTGTCATTTGTCTTTCAGACACCATTTGGCTTCAGGCTTGGCTTAGTTCAAGCTGAGGCCTAGCATTAGATCTGGCTTATGCTTAGACTTATTTTTAAGGCTATGCTTAGTAAAGGCGTCGCCGCAGGCGACGGCACACGCGAAAGGTTGCTGATGTCGTAGTCCGGGGAATCAGCTTCGGGCTGCGCCGCAGGCGCGACCGAAGCTGTTTCCTGGACTACGACATCAGCAAACTTTCTGCGGAAGCCTAGGTGAGCTAATTAGCCTTGGTTGAGTCTGGCGCCCAAACGTCCGGCGCCCAAACGGCGGCGCCCAAACGTCCCCGGCGCCCAAACGGCGGCGCCCAATCGGCGGCGCCCAAACGGCGGCGCCCAAACGTCCTAGACCGGTTTTGTGCTCCTGCGTTCGTGCTGTTTCTTCTGTACGTTGTATGACTGACTGGTCGTGCGACAGGCTGTGTTATATTGGGTGCAATTCGTCGGCGGCAGCCAGTCTGGGGTCGTTTAGGATGTCTGCGCGGGGAGAGGAGAGGGCACAGGAAGTGACGATAGGCAGGCAGCGAAGTTGAGTTGAGTGCTGACCACGGCCGGTCCTTTTGCGATCATCTCGGATTAGATACCTGCCTGCCTCCACTGGCGGCGACGTGGGTAATAATCGCTCTCTTATGGCGCAGGATCGGGTTCCTTCTCAGTCGCAGTGGTGGAGTTGATCGGTGGTGCTGCTGCGCCCAACGTTGGGGCCAGAGGCGACTCGCATTCGTCTTCTCGCTGAAGGGAGAGGTGGACGGAGGGGGAAAGACGGCGTACCCAATCCTCTTTGGACGGCTCTCTGTCTGTTGTTCCAAGGAACGAAAGACCCTCGCCCTCCCTCCATTTGTGCTCCCTCTCTCTTCCTCTGTCTTGCGGCGTTGCCCCCAACTCGTACTTGGCTCGCTACTTTTCCGCCTGAACGACCGGCCGAGTTCCGTTCGGCGGTAATTGGAGATTGGTCTTCTAGGGTTGGGGGGTGTAGAAGGGGAGCGGCGGCGTTGTCTCAGGGTCAAATTTTGGAAGGCAAAGCAGTACCTACAACAAAGCACTACAGTACCTACGAAGTACCACTACGCTACAGTACCTACAAAGCATTCTCTGTAGTGCTGTGACATAGCAGTTTACCACCTCGAGCGTGCAATATGAGCAACGCATTTCGCTCCATGAAACTCGTACCTACACATTCATTGAGATCGGAGAGAAACCCTGTTCTGCCTTCAGGACATGAAGAAGCGGAGTGCGACACGAGGGACAGCGGCTACTCGGTGTCCAACCAGGCGTCGAACGAGGCGCTTCAGTTTCCAGCGCCGGTGGGCCGCGCGCCGCGCTCCAAGGCTCCCCTCGACTTCTCCAGCCTGGCTCCCGCTGGCGCCGACAGCTCGGCGGTGAGTGCATCTGCGCTGTTGTCTGTTTTGCCCCTGTATTAGCCAATCGCGTACGTCACACTTGCAGTGCTCCAATGGCGACGCCACTTTTGTCGACGAGCTCTTCGAGGAGCGCAGTCGGCAGCTGGACTTCTTCGGGGCGGGCGGCAGCAGCAGCAGCGGCGGCGTCTTCTGCGAGGGCTCCATCGCCCAGGCCGTGGGCATGAACATCGACGAGCTCATCAGCACATGCGCCCCACTGGCGCAGTCGCTGCTGGCCAGGTCCAGGGCTGCGGCGACGCCCTTGGAAGCCCCAACGTCGCACCCGCCGCTGCTGGCCTTCCAGGATGTCACCAACACCTCTGCATCGGCTAATCCGCTTCGAGTGAGTTGGAGCCTACTGTACGAAACTCTACAGTGGCCCTGAGCAGTGACCGTTCACGTGGCGTGGCCAACTGTCTCAGAGGAAGTCGGGCCTGTCCCTGATTCAAATGGGTGCGCCCCCTTCGCCGTCGGCTCTGGCAGCGGCTGCGACGGACCAGCGAAGGGTGGCCCTCTCTCCCTCGGCCGAGAACGGCACGCGGAAGCGGGGCAAGCAGCTGACGCCGCCTCACCTGGTGACGCCGACCAGTCAACGCCAGCCGGTGGGGAAGCGGCGGCGGGCGAGGCCCAACGAGGCGCAAGACGACGATGAGGAGGAGAACCGGCTCCAGCCGCGTCCAATCGCCGCCACGACCACCATGTTGCGCCGACGGGCCACGGTCGTCTCGGAGCTGAGGCCGGAAGCGCCCCAGGAGTTGCTGGAGTTGACCTCGATGCGCGACTGCTCACCAATAGCTGCCTCGACGAATAAGGGCAAGAAGCCGGCGGTCAACCTGCACCGCTCATACTCCCAGGTGGAAGTGGGCTGCCCTCTGGCAGAGAAGCTCTCAGCCCACTACGAGCAGGACGACTCGGTGGGTAGTCGACCGTAGCTTCTGCGCAGTCGCTTGCATTTGATCGACCAATAGTCATCCTCGTTCAATGCAGCTTCACCACTCGCTGCCGCTGGTGAAACGGCCCGAGATCCAGGGCGTCAAGGCGATCAGCGCCCACACGGTGAGTACCTTGAACTTCTAGGCCTCTTACAGTGCTGTCTCCGAGCGACTTCTAATGCCACCGTCTTCAGTTGGCGGCTCTGCTGCGAGACGCGAGCAAGTTCACCGAGAAGCGCGTGGAGCTGATCGACTGCCGCTATCCCTACGAGCACAACGGCGGCCACATCGTGGTACGCCGATCGAGCGTCTTCATATGTTACCGTACCAACGCTCTCGGAAGCTCTTACTATGTATCGGCTCGATCGTTTCAGGGCTCGTCGAACCACCACACCTTTGCCACTTTCAGTCAGCATTACTTTGACGACGAAGTCACCAGAACAGAAGGGACGATACTGGTGTTCTACTGCGAGTTTTCCCAGAAGAGAGGCCCTAGCATGTGAGAGAATTCTATTACATTGGTGACTTTGGCCACATGCTGGCTGTACTGTGGAGTTACTGTTGTAACCACGCCGTACGAGGAATTGTGCCTTACTATGGGACGCTAACATGGGATAGTTTGCCACGGGCGATAGTTTGCGGTTTTCTTACTTTCAGGTTCCGAAGTACCAGGAGGGCCGATCGACTACGAAATTTGGAGAACTTTCCCAAACTGACTTACCCAGAGATGTACCTCCTTCAAGAGGGCTACCGGAACTTCTTTAGTCACTACAAGGTACAGATTTTTGCTGTTTATGTTGATCTCTTTCCTCCGTTCATGTGACACTAATAGAATGCGTGACATACAGTGTCAAAACCTGCTCACAATCACTGCTTGTTCAGGAGCTGTGCCACCCGCCCACCTACGTGCGCATGGAGGACGCCGAGTACCGCGAGGAGATGCGGCGCTACACGACGCTGCGCCGCAAGTCCTCCGCCTGCCTGCTGGTGGGCGCCGGCGCCGCTCGCTCCTCCTCGCAGACGTCGCCCGCCTCCAGACGCCGACTTCTGCTCCAGCAGAGAAGGGGCGCTACGGGCGCCCCCTCCAACGGCAAAAGGGGCCTGTTCAAGAGCGTCGACGAAAGCGCTCGCTCGCCCACGGACGCTGCGACGGCGAAGGGCACGCTCGACTTTTGGGCCGAGTCGCCGACGACCTCGACCGTTTCCTGACGGCGGCGTCGGCGCGCACTGTCTGTGTCCGTACAGCCTTGCTTGCTACCGTAGCTGCGCCTCTGTACATTCGCCGAGCTGCTATGGTAGGAGTAGTAGTCGTTTCGCCCCCACCTGTGTTCTTCGCGCGCCGCTGAGGCGGTGACCAGGCGGCCTGTCCTTTGTGCAATGACTGCCGAGTTTTGATTCGGTCCCTACCTGGAAGGAAGAATGATTGGAGGTGTCAAAGGTAGGTAGCGACTAAGACAACCTGTACACTCTGCACCGTAGCCGTTGCGCGATTGATCGACCGTCGAATCGGCTGTTTCTCTACCTGTCCATAGCTTGCTGCGTGTAACTTGAACGCGATCTGTACATGCCCAGGGGCGCTTTTCGCGACGACGACACTTGGCCGTGTACAGTTGAACGTGCGCTTGCGTCTTTGGTGGTGGTGCTTGGGGCGCAAAAGAGAGGTTGAGATAGTAGGTACCGTATTTATTGGGCGCGAGCGAGAGCGCGCGTCTTTTGGTAGGTAGGTTCGTTCGGCGACCCCGACCACGGCGCGCGTGATTCCGGCCTCGGCTGTCTCCTCCGCACGATAGGTATATGTACCTCCTTCCTTCCCACGTCTCTTTCTTTTTGCCTGCTTATTCTGTCTGTCTCTCTCTGTCACTTCTTACTCGACTCGCTCAGAATGTCCCCTTGATCAGCGTATCATCATCACGCGTCGATTGTCCTTCCTTGACAAGTTCCCCCTTTTGTACTACGCGCGTGGTGCTGTGCTGTTTCTCCGACGGCGATAACTTTGTCACACTGCCATTGTACACGGTACTTCGGAGCTCCGAGCTCTCTCGCTTACCAATATCGTCCCTAGGCTACATCGTGTCGCGGCGCCTGTCCGCCGTTGCCATATGTATTACTAAGGTTGTCGTTCGGAGGTATTATGCGGTAGCTAGCTAGCTGCGTGGCTCTAGCTTCTTGGTATCCATCTAGTATCAGTCCATCCACTTCTCCCTTCGTTCCGCCGCTGCTACTCCGTTCCTTTTGTGAACCACCGTTTGCCGAGGTCGGTTTCTCGTGTCCGTCGAGTTCTCGTGCGAGATTTGAAAGACCATCGATTGTTCCGAACGAGCGCACAACAAAACACAGGGCCGAGATCAAGAATTTCTATTGTTCGCATTTGTTATGAATACGTAACCATTGTGGGTGTAGCTGCAGTATGCTTTATATAGGTGAGCAAACTCATGAGAGCTCGTCGTCAACTTCGAAGGAAAATTCGCGGCACACAGCAGCTTGCAAACCACTATCGTGCGCTCATTAGCGGCGGCGGTTAACCCCAGTCGCGCAGTCGTGGTTCTTGTCGTCTACTTCTTCTTGGCCTGCCCGACGGTGTTGAAGATGAAGAGGTTGGCGTGGTCGAAGGCGGACACGACGAAGGCCTTGTCCTTGACGTAGGCGGAGCCGACCAGCGGCGCGTTGGACACCGACTCGCCGAACTTCAGCTCGATCTCGAAGGTGTCGCGCGTCCTGGCGCGCCAGAGACGCACGAAGGAGTCCTCGCTCGTCGACAGGAACTGGAGCGAACGATGCAACCTTGACACTTGATCAAGCGCCACCTCTACCTGCTACTACTGTAACCGTAGTGTAATCGAGGTCGGCCGGACGGACGGCCATGCCATCCCCGTACCGTAGCGGTCTCATGATCGGCGGTCAGGGACGTGACTTGTCTGGCATGGGCGCCGATCTGCACCATCATCTCGCCGCTCTTCATCTGGAACATGTAGACAGAGCCCTGCAGGGTGCCCACGATCGCGTGCTTCCGAACCACCGCGCAGCAGCTGATCGACAGCCTGCAAGGAATCGAGAGGGTGCGTCGTTGTCTTTGGCCATCATAGAAGGTCTGATGTCTCTTTGCTTCACAATATGTA
>JASAMZ010013270.1:0-14563 GCA_030248115.1 Linhomoeus sp. GSCO2_2 | reverse complement strand
CAAAATCGGGTTAAATGCACCGCAAATCGCCAAACAAACGACTAATTCGCGTTCTACCGCGTCAGAAAGCCCATACACAACTGTCAACACAATTTTGAAAATTCGACCCCGGGACCCAATTTTTGGCCGGCCGGGTGCCGAAATCAGGGTAAAGGCGTCCCAAATCGCAAAACAAACACCGGATTCGTGTTCAGCGTCGTTGAAAACCCCCGAAACAAGTGAAAACTCAATTTCGAAAAATTGACCCCGGGATTCAAAAATTCGGCGCGGCCGAGATGCGCTACCTCAAAAAGGTCAAAACACTTCGTTTAGACCAACTTTTAACGCGAAACACGATGCAACGGTCAATTTGCCGCTAAAGGCACGCTTTCCAACCCAAAAATCCACTCAAAGTCCAAAATCCGAATTTTCCGCTCGGGACCCGGGACTTTTGGCACCGCAGATCTCCCGAACGGCGAGACCGATCTCGGCGGTTTTGGTCTCAAATGAAAGGTAATCTAAGTGTCCAGGTCAGAAATTAAATTGGCGAGGATCCACCGTTGCAAGCCCGAGTTACGATTTTTTAAATGTCGGAAAAAAATTCAAAAGTTTGAATTTGCTACCGTACTCCCGCGTCGGACCACCTAGGGAGCCCGTTCCAGCGATGCCGCCTAGAGGACCCAAAGGCCTACAACATATCCAAAAATCACCAAATTCGACCCACTTTTGCGAAAGTTGTGGCCTGATTATTTTTTTTACTTAGCAAAAATTCGAATTTTTGAATTTTCGCAAAATTCTTCCACCGCCGAAATTTTTTCACCCCCCCCCCCCCCGAGCACGCTGCGCGTCGTCCTAAGCTGTCTTTTAAAAAAAAAATTGGCTCCCTAGGTGCTTCGTAGCGAGCGCTAGCCCCGAAGGTGTTAACTGTGGGCTTTTACCGCTCCTATAGCACTCCTTCGCTTTTCAAGCGGCGGAGTGCCAATAAAATTGTTGTTATTATTACTACTACTATACTAATATTTGTATTATTACTGCGCTTTGTAGTATTCTACAGTACCCTATCATATTACAGTAGGCATACTGTAACAATGCACAGGTCAACCTGCTCGAGTACGACGACGAGGGCAATCTGGACCCCTCCACAATACGCCCGTTAATCGACGGGGGAACGGAAGGGTTCAAGGGTAATTCCCGGGTAATTCTGCCCGGTCTGACGCCCTGCATCGAGTGCACTCTGGGACTGTACCCACCGCAGGTATGATTGTGGGTGCGATTGTGACTGGAATGACAATAGTGACTGACGGAGCAAACGAAGGCGTTTGCATCGTCACTGTTTGAGAGAAATGTAGTTCGGCTAGGTACGCTATAGGCTTGCGAAACCTTGCGCCTATCCGGCATAGGATACTCTTTGTCTAGGCAAATACGCCATTTTCCCATATGAGTAAGTTTACTGTCTTTGTAATTATGTCTGCTGCTCAATTCTGGGCAGTTCGAGCGTACCGCTGCTGTCGATATTCCCGCCTTCTGCTCATTTGTCTACGCACACTCCAGCTACGCAATCTTCAAATTCGAATAATGAATTTGTAATTTCTTATTTTAGGTCAACTTTCCCCTGTGCACTATCGCTCACACTCCCCGCCTGCCCGAGCACTGCGTGGAATACGTACGCCTGATTCTCTGGGAGAAGGAGGACCCCTTTGGCGGTGGGGAATTTTTGAATTTTCGAATTTGGCGCGCTACCGTATACCGCGAGAAATAGAAGGTCGCTCGATGGTAGGCTTGTCATATGTCGATTCCGGGGTTATCGGAGGTGGGGATTGCGAATCCGGCGTTGGTTTTGTCTGAGAATTGTCAGGAAAGCGGTATGGGAATAGGTATGTGGAGAAATTTTTATCAGAATTGAACGGAAAACTATAATGCTTTTGCAGAATGCAGAACTGTGAGCAGAGCTTGCTCCTCTCCTCAGCCGTCGATGTTTTTCGTATTTTGTCAATTATTTTTTTAATCTTCGTTTTGGATTTTGCTATTTTATTATTGTTCGCGCGCAGTTGGAACAATTTTCGAGCTATATCCATTCAATGCCAACAGTAGATGTATGAATTGCGTATCTAGCGTAATCAGAGGCCAGCACTGACTTGCGCTATTGCAACATGCTGTGTACCCGGTGCAAGAGACGAGACCTCCTCAATCATGCATTGCTACAATTCTTGTCGTTTTCAAGTTTCTCTGTATAATTTTTCCATTATTTTTCAAATCCCAAGCCTACCGTAATCAGGGGCCAGCATCGACGGGGACGACCCCGCCCACGTGCAGTGGATCTTCGACCAATCAGTGAAGCGCGCACAGCAGTACGGCATCAGTGCACCAACGTACAGACTCACACAGGGTGTGGTCAAGAGGATTATACCCGCCGTCGCTAGCACCAATGCCGTCATTGCCGCTTCTTGTGCTTTGGAGGCATTCAAGATCGCCAGCGAGTGAGGGGAATTTGAAGACTGAAAGGGGGTGGGGACGCAAGGGATGGGGAGGTAGAGGCACTGGGAGGGAGAGAGTGAGGGAGGAAGGGAGCGTGGGGGGGGGGGGGGGTGGGGAGGTCGAGGGAGGTTTTAAGATGTTAGGTGATCGGATTGTATACGAAACTCTATCCTTCGTGACTACCGTACTCACACCCTGTGTATACCGTTGCAGAGTGGCCCTGCCAATGAACAACTACATGAATTTCTCCGACACGGACGGGGTCTACGCTGGAGTGGTGGCCATGGAGAAGAAGGTATGGGGGGAATTGTCCCCTTGCTGTTAGACACATGCTCCGTTCTCTCATTCCGTTTTGCGAAACATTTCTCCTGCAACTTGGATACACAGAGTATCTCGTGTATCGACTGTGTGTATCTCGTTATTGCGTGACCCAATGGTCCTCGTACTTTTGCGCAGTTTGCATGATCCACTCTTCGTTGACACAATTTTGTCACCTAACTTTTACAGGAGGACTGCCTGGTGTGCGGCCGTATGGCCATTGTGCTGCACGCGAAAGAGACAATGAGACTGCAGGAGCTCGTGCAGAAACTAGTGGAGGAGCCCGATTAGTGAGAGGCGATTTTTGTGGATGTTTTGGTTTTTTTGCTTTTTCTACTTTTTTGTGAAGGTAGAAAGGGAAGAGTCTTCTTGAGATTCCATTGGTCGTTTTGCAGATTTCCCTCTGTGTTTGTGTTTTCCTAGAATCTTACACTGAGTGTACACTTTAGGAAAGTATGTCTTACAGTTTGCGTGCCATTAGTAGTTCTGTTCTGGAAAGTTATGGGTTATGTGTAGTATTTGCGTTTTCCAAAAAATCTATTATTTTCAATAGTATTTTGCAGTCAGCTGAAGTCGCCCTTTCTCACGACGGAGTCGCAGACGCTCTATTTGGGGACCACGCCTCAGCTGGAGAAAGCCACCAAGCCGAATTTGAAAAAAACGCTGAAAGGTTGGGGATTTTTGGGGTATTTTATTTATTCTGTTGATTGAGCCAGTGACGATAAATAAACACTGATGGTTGTGTAATGGCGCGAAGCGCACAATTGAAGCGCGAATATCGGCCGCGCGCTTAAAATTGGCATAAAATTCTACGTGTGATGCATTTGGTCTTGGTATCACAATTTATGTCCATGTTGCTCTATATCGATTCTCTTTCACACTGCAATCACACAAGTTCAGAGCTCGGCCTGAAAGACGGCGACGAGATTTCCGTAACCGACGTTACGAATCCCGAGCCTATGCGATTTCGCCTGTCACTTCTATGTTCCCCCATGGACACGCCGTGATAATGCGTGTGATAAGCGGTGATAAGAGAGTGCCGTTTCGTTCAGTTTTGAGCGCGTTTCGCTGGTAATTTGCGTTAGATTGCAGTGGATATTCGCGCGAAACGTGTGTGTGATTCGTTCAACCTGTGGTACCGTATTGCGAATGCCGAACAAATCCAGACTTCGTCAAATACTTGTTCACCTGTGCATTGATCACAACACACTCATAAATCACTATCTCCAAGCTACAACGCGCCTTCCTCCTCCACTGCTGGCAGGTCGACCTCTAGGCGTCGTCCCATTCGGTGGAATCCAGGGAATTTTGCGGTTTTCCGCACGAAAATTGCCACTCGCCACTTTTTGCATCTCGAAACCGACCTCCTCTTGCCTCAGACGCTCCTGTAGCGTTTGGACTGTGCGTGTTGCGTAGTTCCGTACTAAAAGGCGCACTGGAGCGTGCCTTGGTGCGTGTTGCGTGATTATCTAGTCAAAAGCCCACAATGTGTGCGTGTTGCGTGATTACGTCTCGAAACACGCACCGGAGAACTCCATCGTTTGGTCAGCGTTGTGTCTGCCCCTTAGCCATCGGAGCGTACTTTCGGTGCGTGTTGCGTGATTAGCCCGTCAAAGACGCACCGACCTTGCCCTCGAGCCAGGAAAAGTAGCTGGAGAGGGCCGATTGAGAGCGCTCGTTCTCTCGACTGTCCTTTCGCTTTTGACAGGCGTTTGGCGCTTGTGCTCTCTTGAGACTCGAGTGGACAATTGTTCGTCTCGCATGGTTTTCCTGGAATGAAATGGGGTGGAAACAGTTGTACCTAAAACGCCAAGAAAGAAGTATTGCTTGCTATTAACTTGTGGCACTCCATTTTGTTGTTTCGATAATGTTTCTACGATATACTGCAGCACAGAATTCACACAAAGATTACAGTATCCCCCACCTACCAAGTCTGAAAGGTCTTTTTGGCGTCCTGTAGTTTGTCCCGTTTCTCCTCCATTTCTTTGGTTTGCTTCGCTTTCTCCTGCTCTGTCTGGGCGTTCAATTTTTCTTTCCGTTGCTCGTCCCGCTTGGCTTTCCAGGCTTCGAATACCTGTATTGAATGGGTTACTGTGACACTACCTACCCTTTCGTGAGTAGATTAGGCGAATGATATCTACAGGGTTGCTTGCGTTGTGTGTATGTATGTAGCATGGTGGTCAAAGGTACCTAAGAGCAGTAGCTAATTATCGTCTTTCTACTGTACACCTTTTGCGAAGACGTCTTCTTGGCCAGTTTCTCCTCCATTGCTTCCTCCTCTTTCTTCTTGGCTTCTTGCTCCTTCATTCGTTTCTGTGTTCTTGCTTCTTTTAGTTTCTTGTCGCGTTCCAATTTCCACGATTGGAAGGTCTTCTCGGCGTCCTGCTTGCGCTGCTGCTTTTGCTGAGAAGGAGAGAGGGCAGTATGTTGTGAAATCGGCATAGTAAAAGTAAGATAGCAATGTAAGACTTGCGAGCCTGCACCTCAGCTTTCTTCAGGGCTTCCGAGGTTTGTTGACGTTTCTGACTTTGACGAATCTTTTCCTTGTCGGCCAGCCATTTCTGACAAAGCAAGTTTATAATTCGACATTGTACACCCCACCATGCGATAGTATTACAGTTTGACACCTGATACGCCTCGTTAACTGCTTCCGACGTCCGCTTGGGGCGCGATATTTGGACGCTCGCCGGCCTCCAGCGCGACGGGAGTTGAACTTGCTTCCTGATCAATTAATTGAATCAATCAACACGTTGCTATCGTAATCTACCAAGTAAGTGTATGTACAGTACTCCACCTCAAAGCGGTGGCCGACGAAGCCTGCAGGGGCTGGCGGGCGATGAGCGCCCGAATCGGGGCCGGCGGCGACGGCTGCGGCGACTTCGACTCGGAGTCGATTCGGTAGCTGCCGGCCGCCGATTCGGCGCTAGCCGACGACGACGACGGCGAGGATGGAGTACGAGATCTGGAGGGCGAGGAATCCGGCTTCGGCGACTTTTCCTTCGATTTAGATTTGGTAGAAGACGACAACGACGACGATTTGGATTTCGATTTGGGGGTAGATTTCAGAGATGGGGGTTTCTGGGGCTCTTCAATCACTTCAACTGTCGCCTTTGCAGAGGGGCGCGACGCCGACGAAGAGGACGATTTTTGTGAAGATGGCTTAGAGCTCAATTTCAGCGACGGGGGTTTTTGAGGCGCTTCTTTGGGCGAGGATTTCGCAGACGACGACGATTTTCTAGAATCTGTCTTCGCCTTCGGTTGTAGCTCCGATTCCTCAAAAGTATCAACCAGATTCGGTTCAAATGGCGCATTTATCCCTTCCAATATAGAATTCCGTTTCCCCGCCAGTAGATCCGACAGCGAATCTGCCTTTTGCAGAGCTCTGTCATCGTCGTCGCTATCACTGTTCGCTATCAGGTCACGCCCAAAGTCGGATTGTTTTCGAGTCAGGTCTTCTGATAGGTTGAGTAGTCGGTCTAAATCGAAGGATAGGCCGTCCGATTCGACTTTGGCGGGCTTTGTGTCAGCGAATAGGTCGTTGAGGTCTCCGAACATGGTTTTTGGAGGATGTTGAGTGGAATTTCAAAGGCACGCAGATGTATGTATAACTGTGTATGTAATAGGTACGTATGTAGCTGAACCGTCGCGCATTGGCATGCGTCGTTGCCATGGATACCGTATACACCAACGCTGTATGTATACAGGCGTTGCATGGTGTGTACTATGTTATGTAGCTAGGCTATTGCATATTTTCCGCCCTTCTTTCCGAACAAAAGCAACATTCAGACTCCCAAACACCACAATTTTACAACCGAAAGCGCACGGTACATAGTCGCCAGCAAAGAACGACACAACTTGCGCCATCGTCTCAAAGACGGCAGTGGCAGTATCCCACTAAGTCACAAAGCCATTAGTGGATTAGTCATGCCACTGACGGAAACACGCAAAGTACATCATTTTGTCCGTTCTGTTTCTAATTTCAACAACCAATCAATCCTCTTCGGCGCAGAACATGGTCTCTAGAAAATGTCGGCGGAATTCGGCCGCTTTCTCCCTCTCCTTCTGTGGGTCCTTCGCTTTCTCCGCCTCCTGACGACGCTGACGCTCCCTCCTGCGATGATACACAACGCAGACTATACTGGGTGTCCCATAAATCCAGCCCCCCCATCCTCAGCAAGCTACAGAATACTCAACGCAATGAACTTACACAGATTAAAGACCAATGTCTTGGCACATCTGATGCCAATTTTCAGCGTCGTACACCCACTCACGCAAGAATTATGGCGCAAAACGCAAAATTAGTCGCGGCTGTTTGCCCTCGTGGAGGAGGCGGCCCAGCAGGAAGAGGGGCTGGTGCGCCCTGTTTTGGGGTTCGGCCGATCGACTTTGCTTCGATCGTTCGCATGCGTGCTATGAGATACAATTTTCGTTCCAAAACCGTTCGAAAGCCTGTTTTGTCCTCTTCAAAATGGTACAAGTCGCATCAAATTAGCTCCAGTGTTCCGAGTTGTAGGTCACAGAAGCCAGCGAGTCTCAAGAAATTGACCAATTTTGCGTTTTGCGCCACAATTCCCGCATGAGTGGGTGTATGACGTTGAAAATTGGTATGAGATGTGCCAAGACATTGGTCTTTAATCTGTGAAAGTTTCACCGCGTGGAGTTTTCTACAACTTGCTGTGGATGGGGGGGGGGGGGGCTGGATTTTTGGCACTCCGCTTTGCAAAAGCAGGAGTGCTATAGGGGGCGTCGGATTGAACAGAATCATCTTACCAAGCTTTCTCGCGCTACACTTATCGGATCGCCAAGCGGTTTTTTGCGTTAGGCAGGTTGAGTCGACGCGCAGCCTGGACAAGAAACTAGAAAATTCCGGTAATAGAAGAATTTTGCGAAAATTCAAAAATTCAAATTTTTACTAAGTAAAAAAAACCATCAGGGCATAACTTGCGCAAAAGTGGGCCGATTTTGGTGATTTTTGGATATGTTGTAGGCCCTTGGACCCTCTAGGCGGCACCACCGGAACGGGCTCCCCAGGTGGTCCGACGCGGGAGTACGGTAGAAAATTTAAATTTTCAAATTTTTTTGGCCCTTTAAAAAATCGTAACTCGAGTTTGCGACGGTGGATTCTCGCAAACTCTTCGATCCGGCCTAGACAATTGTATGACCTTTCGATCGAGACCGAAACCGCCGAGATGGCTTCTTGCGTTCAGGAGATACGAGGTGGCAAAAGTGCTGGGTCTCGAGCGGAAATTTCGGATTTTCGACTTTGAGTGGATTTTTGGGCTGGAAAGCGTGCCTTTAGCGGTAAATTGATAATCGCAACGTGTTCTACGTCAAAAGTTGGTCTAGACGAAGTGTCTTGACCATTTTGAGGTACCGTACCCCGGCCGCGCCGATTTTTTGAATCCCGGGGTCAAATTTTCGAAATTGAGTTTTCACTTGTTTCGGGGGTTTTCGACGACGCTGAACACGAATTCGGTGTTTGTTTTGCGATTTGCGACGCCTTTACCATGATTTTGGCGCCCGGCCAGCCAAAGACTGGGTCCCGGGGTCGAATGTTCAAAATTGAGTCGACAGTCGTTTCTGGGATATTCAGCAGTGCTGAACGCAAATCCAGCGTTTATTCTGCGATTTGAGCTTCCTTTAGCCTGCTTTGGGCGTCAGAACACGTCCCAAACACGCCCAAACTTGTCCGAACATGTTCAAACTTGTCCAAATATGTCCAAACATGTTCAAACTTGTCCAAATAAGTCCAAACATGTTCAAACTTGTCCAAACACATTCAAACACGTCTGCTTTGCTTCGGAACAAGCGGAGTGCCACCCTGAAGGTCCCCTTCAGCGTTCAACTAGTTGGGACACCCGGTACAGTTCACACTCATCTTCCCCACTCTCCCACCAAATCGTCTCCCCCCCCCCCCCCCCAACCCTCCCCACCACTCTCCTCACACTCTCACAACCTCGCATTCCACCTCAAGCATCCCCCCCCCCTCCACCCGTCAAAGCATTCTCTCTTCCCACTGTATGCACTCATCCACCCATGTATCATGGCTGGCGCGGCAGCGCCAGACCATAATATGTTCCATCCAGGCCGCGCGCGCCTTTTCCCATCGTCACGATATATATTTCTCGGGCTGTGCTAGACGGAATTGGTTGAAATTTGCCACACTAAAGGACTTTATCATAAATAGATTAAATTCCAAATTTGGTTAAAATCGGTTAAGTGTAGCGAAAGTTACAGGCGCAAAAAGGATCGCGGCGCGTTTCTTGTCCCAACGCCGGGGGGTGAATTCTTCGTCGTCTTCTTCTTCTTCTCCAGATCACGCTCTAACGTCCACCATGATCAGCATCTCGTCGAGTCCGCCTTCTATTGTTGCCCCACCCACGGTTGTGCGCGTACAGTGCAGCATCTAAGCGTTCCCCCCCCCCCGTTCAGGAGCCCCTGCAAACGTGTCCCAAAATTGTCCTACTCGATTTGTACGTGCCTCAAAGTGCCCCCGCTCGTTCAGGAGGCCCTGCAAACGTGTCCCAAAAATGTCCTACTCGTTTTGTACGTGCCTCAGAGTGCCCCCACTCGTTCAGGAGGCCCTGCAAACGTGTCCCAAAATTGTCCTACTCGTTTTGTACGTGCCTCAAAGTGCCCCCACTCGTTCAGGAGGCCCTGCAAACGTGTCCTAAAATTGTCCTACTCCTTTTGTGGGTGCGTCAAAGTACCCCCGCTCGTTCAGGAGGCCCTGCAAACGTGTCCCAAAATTGTCCAACTCGTTTTGTGGGTGCCTCAAAGTGCCCCTTTCGCTCAGGAGCCCCTGTATACGTGTTCCAAAATTGTCCTGCTCGTCCCGTACGTTACCCAAATGGACCAATCTAGACAGAGAGCCTCTACCATCTTGTCTCAATGTAGCCTACATCGGTAGCGTATGTTGATTGGCTCCGCCAATCAAAAAGTGAGAGTATTTCATGTAAAATGCCTAAAGGCAGAAAGGAGAATGTGTTCCAAGTATGAAGCATGTAAAAGTAAGAGTATTAAACGATATTCCTCTGGTGTAGCAAATGCGGCGCTTTGCGCCGCCCACCCATTTGTTAAAGAAAGAATAGTACCAGTATTGATTGAAAGAAAGCATTTTCGACTAAAATCATCCACACAAACTGCGCAAAGGTCACAACGACACGCGGTAACATATTCGGCACACCCTAGCGTGTCGTTGTGACCTTTGCGCAGTTTGTGTGGATGATTTTAGTTGAAAATGCTTTCTTTCAATCAATACTGGTACTATTCTTTCTTTAACAAATGGGTGGGCGGCGCAAAGCGCCGCATTTGCTACACCAGAGGAATATCGTTTAATGCTCTTACTTTTACATGCTTCATACTTGGAACATATTCTCCTTTCTGCCTTTAGGCATTTTACATGAAATGTACCATTACAATTCCCAGCCACCGTCATGACTGGCTTCCACCCCCCCCCCCCCCCCTTCTCCACCTCCACCTCCCAGCCCATCCCTCCCTCCCTCCCTCACCCCCCCCCCCCCCCCCTCCTCTAATAACCCCTCAATACGCACTTGGGGGCCAGCAGTCGGGGGTCCTCGCTCTCGGCCCTCCAAGTGTGTTTCATCTCCCCCATACCGCCGCCCTCTCCCATCGCGCTCTTCTCTGATTGGCCAGTTGGCGGCGGCTGCTGATTGGCCGCCGCGCCCGCGCCCCACTTCGACTTCTCCATCAGGCGCTTGCTGCCCGTGGCCCCGCTGGGAGGGGGGCCGCCTCTGAAGAAGTGATACGGTAGGATTGCTACCGAAAATAGAATTTTGAAATTCTCACAAAATTCCACAACCTCAAAATAAACTGTTGGCCGTCCAGGACCGCATTGATGGACGCGCCGGCGTTCTCGGCGGCCAGAAGCTCCGACCAGAGGGCCGACAGGGTGGCGCTCGAGTCTGAGCAGCGTTCGGAACGGTGCGTGCTGCGTCTTTATCTCAGTGAAAACACGCCACACGCACCGGCGTAGGTGGCCACGTTGGCGGCGTCCCCAGCGCCCGAGGGCAAAGCCACGTAGACGGCGCCGCCCCGATCGCCCCGCCTGGCTCCCCGACGATTGAGTTGCTGAATGATTGAGCTATGCGTGCATTATGATCGCCCGGGATTTAGCGACGATTCTGCTGTGGATTTGGCAACCTTAGCTTTCGTTAACCACTGCTCGGGATAGGTTCAACCTATGTACGCTTCTGACTGCATTTCATTGCAGTTTGTGACCGTTTACGCATGGGGACAACGTCACGGTTGGGTAACTCCGTACAAGAGCTACGGTATTCAACTCGACGACGTTTGCGAACTGTTAGTGTTCGTTCATTAGTGAAAGCCTTGGTTCCTTGCCAACACATGACGCCAAACGGACGCGAAAAGCCAGCTGGCATTCCAATTCCAGGCGGCATTCCAGCTGCTAGAGATAGTTTCTAGTAGGGTTATGGCAAAGCGGAATTCCTGTGCTTCATTATTGTTTCAAATGCTCAGTCAAAAGTAAAACTGTCCAAAAGAAGAAGAATTGTGGCGAAATTGTCGAAGATGCTCCTTTGGCTGCTGCTGGTCTGCGCCGTCGTAGGCGCCCTTCTAATCGGTGAACAATAGAAGAATCCTACCACTTTTACATTTCCCCTGACATTACAGAGAGTTAAAACCTTCAGTGCTCATCCTAGGAGCTTCGCTCGTGGCCATTCGCGTGGTCTCTGAGAGGAAAAGGGCGCGGCAGATGGGTCAGAGGACCGTCGACAGCTACACGAGCAGCAGCGGAAGCTCTGTCATTGGAGGAGGCACCAGTAGCACATCTGTGAACGTCATAGAGATGCCAGAGCCCGTCCAGCCACTGTCCTGCCACGCGCTCAGTCTGGAGCCTCCGGAGTTTCTCAACGACCAGCCCACCCCCGAGGACGACCCTGGATCCTCTGAGTTGGAGGTCTGACAAACATTTGCGCTTCTGTGATGCGCGAAGGCAAGAAAACACTTCTGAGCTTCCACTTTTCCTTCAGGTGGAGCCGCCCATATTCGTGACCAGGAAGAAAGCCCGGGTGCCCTTCTGCCCGGTCCACCCTCGCCAGACGTCTTCTACCAGCCCACTGAGCCCCTGCCCCACCGACAAGACAGGAGGGTCGCAGGAGGAGGAAGCTATCACGCAAGAGGAGAGCGGGCCAGAAAAGAAGCCGTCAGCCGAGGTGCAATGAGTTGCTTTCTTGCTGTTATCGTGTCTCTGAAAAGCTCTCAACTCTCAGTCTCTTCCACCCTACTCCAGAAGCTCCACTCCGAGAGCAAGAGCAAGGAGCGAGAGTCGCCTCCGCCGCCGAGCCACTCTGAGGCAGAGGAAGAGGATGAGAGGAGCTCCCCCATTCTGGCCTCCCCCTCCACCCCCAGAGGGGAGGAGGAAGACTCCTGCAGTCTCGCCCTGCCACTGGTAACTCTTATCACTCTTGGTGTAGATAACTCCTGCACACTACACTTCAACCCCCTTCAGGAGTCGAACCCGGAGCTCTGGGTGGGTGAGGAGGAAGAGGAGGAGGAGGGAGGCCCTCTCAGTTCGGAGGACTTCGCCTACATTCTCAAGCAGGACGAGAGGGGCCTGGCCCGCATCGAAGTGTGTAAGAGTCGACTCCATTTCTTCATTTTTTGCGTAGTGTAAATTGTAAAAAATGACACCCTCTTCAGGCCGAGATCCAGGACGATTTCGCCGAGATCATTCTCTCACTGGAGGAAGAGGGGGAGGGAGGGAAGCACTCACCTTCCCAAGAGGAAGAGTAGAGTTCAGAGACGGAAGCTACTACTGCTGCTGCTGTAGCGAAGAGTTGTGAACCGAAAGAAGACGAGCGCTCGTGATACACTGCATATTCTGATTAGAACCCTCTGAGTGCCTGATTACTGTGCCGCCGCCGCACTGCGTGTGAATGCGTGCGCCTTTTGAGGTGATGAGAGTCATAGTGGGAGCGGTGGTATGAGTTTATGTATGGGTGTGAACGAGTCGGTACGTGGGTAGATATCTCTTCAGTTTCACTACCCCACCTGTCGAATTCAACACTCGTTTCTAAGCTACGCGAGTTTAAGCTGCGATAGAGCACAATCGCTGCATACAACCCACATTTTGTCTAATATCTTGACAATTTGTACACAAAACCACCTGTTGCAACTGCTGAATTTGGTGCAGTGTGGCCGCGTAGCCGCCGCTGCCCGCCCGACCGCCTCCCAGCTGCGTCAAAAGCTCTACGCAAAGAATGGATGAGGGTTTTAGTACTGTAGCTCTTTGAAGTTCGAATTAATTTCACAAAAATGATTATACCAGCTATAGAATCCCCAGCCGCCGCTCTGCTAGCCACCTGCTGTTGCTGCCTCGCCTCGTGCCGACTGCCGCCCCCTCTCACGGGCCGAAAGGTCTGAATTTCGGCAATTTCAACCAGGCAAGTCGTCCGGGGGACGCAGTATACTCCACAAATTTGAACTCCTACGCACGGTGACTCCTCTCCAGTTGTGGCCTCCTAACACTCCCAATCGCAAAAGTAATGCCGAATTCGTCATCTGCATCTCAAAATGCCCCAGAATCGACATACAACACCCCTAACTTCCTATGGACTCTCAGAACCAAAATTCTGCACTTGGGGTACGGTAGCACGCAGATTGGTCACAGGTGTGATAAAAGTACATCTAAACGCTAAACGAATGCCAAATTCGTAATCAGCGCCCCCGAAAACCCTGAAATCGAGTATAATATTGCGAAAGTCGACCAGACACCCAATATTCAAATGGACGCGGCAGGGTTACTGTAGCTCTGCAAATTTGCCAAAAACACTTTTCTGGACCAGATTTCAACGTAGAATCGTTTGAAACCACTTTTGGAACGATTCGGCAACGCATTCGAGCGCTATAGACGCCGAAACGCGAAAATCGCAATTTTCGACCCCGGAGTCGAAAAAGTCGCAGTGTAAGAAAGTTTTTTGTGTTTCGCCCGATTTTCTCCGTTCATGGCTCATTCGATAGAGGACATCTGGGAAGGAGCACCAAGAGTGGTCTCGCCGCTCTAGCTGCTACCTAGCTCGCACAGCAGCCAGTCAAAGTTGACCCGGGGCCGAAATTCGCGAATTTTTCAAATTTGGCGCCAAAATTGGTCCCGCAGCGATCCAATTCTTTTTTTGCCAACTCGGCACTATCGAGTACTACAACATATCAAAAGATAGTATATACCATTATATGCAACTTTTTCGAGTTCTACCTTGCCCAACCCAATTTTCAGTACTTTGAAAATTTAAATTTTTGAATTTCCCGCCAACGGGGTCCCGCAGCGTGACCCCATATGTCGTGCAGGTTGCCCACCTACTAGGCCTACCCAACGCAAAAGACCGTTTGGAAATCGGCCGCTTCACGCGCGAACGCCATCCGGTTAAAATTACTGCGTTTCGCGCACAATCGCTATATACTCCACACTTTTTTGTGGAGTATAAAAATAGTTTGATTACGAATATCTCGTAAATTCGAAAGTTGACAGGGAAATAGACATCGCCACATTACTTAGAGTTATCGACCCCATCTAACGGCACTGTTTTGTGTTTCAAATTACGCGTGACAAACGCATATAAATTAGCGAGTCAGTACACAGCACTCGCCGCGCTGGGCCGGCGCCCAAAATCGATATTTTTCGATTAAAAACTTATAATTTCACCTGATAGCGCCTGTGGGCCATGCGACTCTCCTCGTGGGTGCGATCTTGGCGTCTGAAGAGTTGATTCAAACAGCACAATCATTCTGGTTAATTAATCAGAAAATTGAAAAT